>VYZQ01029419.1:17252-45514 GCA_013400655.1 Mystacornis crossleyi
CTTGGTTGGTTAAATAATTGGATGTAAATTATTGCTTTCCTTCAAGAACACTTAAAAAACCCCCATTTAGTTCACTTTTTTGTTCCATTTAAAAAGAAAAAGACTACAAAAGGAATATTTTTTACTTTGTTGCAAATTGTAACTACAACTTCAATTAAAATCAGAATATAATAGTTTAATTTGAGAATTAGTTTATTTGATTCTAAGTTTTTTAAACTAAAATATTTTAAATGTAAATTTAAAAAATCCTATAGATTTTTACTTTAAGGCCTTCTGTTATCCTTACTGATGCTTCCTATTCTTTACCATTGAGCAGGGAGGTTAAAAGTACCTATGCTTTCTGATGTAAAAAGCAAGAAAAAAATGCCCCACCCCCAAATCCTTGAAGGGCAATCTTGATCTATAAATTAAAGGAGAAAAGCTCATTTTCCATGAGGTCTATTAATTTTCCATAGTTCTTTTCCATTTTTAAATAGGCTTAGTCCATACCTCCTTGTTTCTGTGTTTTCCTAAATACCTACTAACAATCCCAGGCTGTAACACCTTCTCATGCATGTTAGCCCTGGCAATGTTACAAAACCGTCCCTGCTGTCCCTTGGGCATTGCTCTGCACTGGTGGAGTGCAGAAACCATCTTTCCGACTGGATAAGGTCCAAAAATCCAAAAGCCTGGTTACATGATCTGTCAGGCAAGGTACAGTCCAAATATAAATAACTTCTCAAATGCCTGAAATGGCTTTGCTCTTACACCCGAGAAATATGGAAACACTGGAAATGATGTTAATTGAATTTTCCCTCCTCCTTCTTTTGTCCACAAACCCCACTGCATTTTAAAAATTCCTTTTTAAAAATAACTATCAGAGCTGGAAATTAAGTTCACATGAAGTGAGTTAAAGATGCGAGTAAACTTCTGATTAAATTTACTTGGAAAAAGAAGAAAGTACCACTGAAGGTGGGAGGCCAGACTTGTGTAAGGCAGCATGGGCTGAGCAGCCAGTGCGTGTCCAGCGCTGGGGCAGTCAAGCATCACGCCAGCATCACCCCTAGCTCTCCCCGAGTAGTGAGTTCTTATCTCCACCTGCAGTATGTGAGCCCAAACTGAGGTTTGGATTTCTGTGGGAAGCGGGTTTCCCCCTGCCACAGGCTGTGTGCTTTCGCTGGCGTGAGAAGCAGCTTCCTGTCTTTTGATAACCAACTAGCTAAGGCAAAATTTCTGCCTAGTGTGCAATTCCCAGAGCTTTGTCGCTATGATTGAAGCAATATTCTTTCCACTGCTTCTCCTGAGAGACTTTCCAGTGCTTGATACATCTGACTGTTGAAGTGTTGCCTTCAGCATCCTCTAATTACAGTTTGAAATTAAGCTTTTTTTTTTCTACCCTAGCTTCTACTGGTCTGCTGCTGGGGTGATGTTTTCTGGAGTAATTCATAGCAAATGTGTTTCAGAAGGGCAATGACTAGATAGAGAAGAGTGGAAAACCAACTTTTGCTCTAAACAGCCACATTACTTACTGCTTAGGATTTTTCAGTGTTTCCTTTGAAGTGCCAACAGTGCCTCCGCAACAAAGTCTCATGGGCACTGTACTCTTCTGGGTTATGAACAATTATGAGGGTGGGAGCTCAGTGTCTACACTTGTCTTGGACCTCAACCATGTCTTTCTGACACCCCTGAAGCGCCCAAGTTTTCAGGTTGCCCTATTCTTCCTTCTGTACACACACTGCCCAGACTCAATCCTGGTTTCTACGCAGAGCTCAGTCTCAGCTTCCTGAAATCTGTTAATCCACTCTTGCCATGGTGTTTGAGAAGGGGCCCAAGACCAGTCAATAAGTGCTTCTTAAAAACTGAAGATAAGCACCCCTGTGCAGGATGTTTATGCTGTAATGGGACCGCACAACTGAAGTCTCCAATTTCCCTAGGGCAACTGGTACATGTAGTTTTGCACAGGGGTACCTGGAGGCAGAATACCTGCCATGGACAATCTCCCTCAGGTGAGAACTAGACAGGAATCAAAAACTTTAAACTGAGAGCATTTCTTGAAACCAAAATGTTTCAGAGCTTAAAAAATGTACTTTGCTATTGCACAGCCAAATGGAAAGCAAGCCACATAAATACTTTTTCCCAAAACCCTTGTCCACATCTTCCCTTCTGTTCCATCTCTCAGAAACAGAGAAAAAGAACCAAACACCTTCAGTAAGCCTGGTGGCAAAGTGCTCACATATTGTGGATTTAAATCCTTGCTTAATCATGAGGCTGCAACTCCATCTCTCACTTTTCTAATGAGGATTTCTTTGACATCTACCAGCTTTGCCAGGAGAGGCTGCAGGCAGGCTGGCAGCAGGGGCAGCAGCCACAGGTCCCATATGTACAGAAAGGGGCCTTTCTGTCTCTTCCCAGCTGCCACCAGACATGACACCCTACATGTGAGAAATGTTCTTTGTAAATCAGCCATTTATGATGAAAAACTATTTTGCACTCCAAATTGTGAGCCAACTCTCCCGGAGTCACGCACGATACCACATCACCCACTCTGGTGTCGGCTTCTCATTCTCTCTGCAACCAGACAAAAAGATTTTACTTAAGTAACAATCTTATGACTTAGAAATGAATGACTTAGAAAAAGAACAAAAATGTAATTTTAAAGAGATTATGGTGAACCTCTTGTAAATTGTGTTCAATAAGAAGAGGGCTTAGAACAGGGCCTATAATGGGTCTGAGTGACTGTGCTGGGGAAACAGGTCATTTCCTGGTGGTTAACAGCTAATTTTTCTAACAATGGAAAAGCAGGGATCATGCATATAGGTTTCTAATGGACACTCGTGAAATGGTAAGAGGATTGATGAATGCCAGGCGGCCACACTTCACTTTCCTATTGTCAAAAACTCCATTTAACTCAGCAGGCAGCAGGATTTCTGACCACCTGAATCTGTTTGGAAGTGTATGGGCAGTTTGTGGCCATATACAATTTATACCTCCTCTCCTGAGAAACAAAAACCATTGATAAATGGCATCACTGCAGCTCCATTAGAAAGAGCACCATCAAAACTACACAGTCCTGGAGCTCAATCCCCTAAGCACCCTGGAGTCACCAGAGGTACCACTGTCAGTTAACTCTGTAATTGCTGGCTCACTGCATTGCTTTGCTCCTGGCAGCAACAAACCAGGAATGTTGACTCCATGGGATCACCAGTGCTTCAAGGGGTGGCCTGCAAAACTCACCACTGTAGGACCAATAAGGGAAATAAATACATTAGTACGGTTTTTGGTCAAAGTCTGTTACCATTCTGTATGCTGTTGACAGTCCTGTTTTTCAGGAGAAATGTTGGTTATGAGTTCTATGCACTATGTTCTCTGTTATGATATAGTTTACTATTATTAGTATTATTTGTAATGACATTAAGTTGTGGGGTTTTTCCTGCCAAAATATGGTGGTTCCTTCTAAAGGGAGACCTTTTTTTCCTACAACTTTGAAAAGTCCTATTTGCATAAGTCAATGCTTTATATCAGAATTCTGTTTGCGGGAAAAAAAAGGTTGGTAGACTCCACATAGTATTTTTCACTCGAAATATGGGCTAGAGACCCATTCTGAGCCTTTTGCTTACTTTTCCTGGCAATAATATATAACCTTCCCCCAGGTCTATCTTGAAAAGGACTTTGATTCTGAAATTCAGGGTTCATTTGGGGCTACAGATGCTTGGTCATTCGGATTTACAGTTTGCTACACACTTGCCACTTTTACTGGCTATCTCTCTCGCATACAAATTTCACTTGCTTAGAGGCAGTCTGGCTTCACATCCTGGAAATGTATCTAGGAAACTTCTCCTGAAAAGGCCGTAGAATGTGTCCATCTCCTGGTGCCACATCACACAGGTTGTTCCCCTTTGCCATATGGCTCCACATGAATTTCCAGAAGCTTATAGATATACAATGGAATCTTCCAGAGATTTCTGCAGAGCAGAAAAACTGATGCCAGAACCTAAATTTCTTTGGACTAGGAATATAAAGAGAAATTTATTTCTGATGACAATTATCTGTACAAAACAGCTGATATGTACAAGATACTGTGCAGTTTTATTTTATGCATGATCAATTCTATGGGGGCTCAAGCTGGGATTTAAATCCACAGTGGTTAAGAGCTGGGCTTCCCACAGACTGTGACATTTCCAGATGAGCTGTGTTGCCTTAAGACTCTGGAGAGCCATGGGCATTTTAGAGCTCTTCCCAGTGAGTTTCAAGAAAAAGAACTGAGTAAAAGACAAGACTCTCTTTTTAAAGAAGTGAAAAGACAAATATCTGGGGAGGTTGTGGAAAGACAAGGAGAGACAGGAAAAATGGAAAAGAGAGCGAAGACCATTGAGACCCAGGGCAGATGCGGGAATGGAAGACAGATTCTGCTGCCCATGAACAGTAAGGCAGCAGTCATCGCAGAGCCCGTGCTGACTAAGATTTGCTCCTCTGCCTCTCCTGTATCCCTCCAGTGGAATTAATTCCTCATGTTATGTAGCTGCCTCTTGGTCCTTCCTGCTCTTCTTGGTATTGTGCACATCATAGTCTAGTGGTTAACACTTAAGATTGGGAGCTGGGCTTCTTGGACTCTGCAGCTTTGTGACTGATATATTGTGCAGCTGTGGGCAAGTTACTTCATCTTTCTGCACCTTGGGTCCATCGTCATCAGAGGAAAACAGTACCAACTGCTCTGTTGGAGAGATTATGGGGCTTAACTAAAGCATCTTTGAAAAGCTATGTCTGACATCTTGGATGAAGAGCAAATTGGTAATAATGCATATCGGTCCTCATGATGCATTGCAGTTATTAAGAAAAGATGTTTGCAGGCTCTCAGAAGAGTTGTGGAAATCCTAAGGAAAATTATCTAAAGAAGGGTCACTCACAGGCGTACCAAAGGCTGAGTTAAGCTTTTTTCAAATTTGCCAGATCTTATGAAGGAAAGAACGTGTGGACAGCGGATTCCAAACAGAGCCAGGGCACTTCCTATCTTACAGAAAGGGAGCTCAACCAGAGCTCACACTCATGGCCAGAGGGTTTCTTACCCTTCCCTAATACAAGTCACTCATTAGGCACACACAAGAAACAGTTTTTGTGCCTTTATGCAGGAAAACACAAATTCAATCCAAGAACAGCTGTCAAGACCTTCATGTGTTTGAGCTAAGGATACATGTCCTAGTCCTCATATGCCACCAGTGCTGGAAGTCTCTGTTTCTCACAGCTGGAAGTCGAGGTTCAGGAAAATAAATTTCAACTTCGAGAGACTCTAATAACAAAATTTTCTCCATATGCAAGTGATGAAATGAACCAAATACAGCTGCCTCCCACCAGCCCTGGAATAACAGCTTCAGCTCCTCTAAACTGTCAGCAATAAAACTGTATTTGCTTTGAGCAACACCTTGGAGAATGGAGTGAAATGATTATTTAAGGAAATAAACCCTATTTTGCAATATGCATTTATTGTACACACTACCTTCCACTAAGTGGCATGAAGTAATAGTATCAGAGAGCTTTGCAGTGATTTCCTCTGTGTGCCTTGGTGAGCTTACCTCTGTAGTCCCAGCTCACAGCTCCTACTCCTGCCCTCCCTTTGCCAAGGGGAGATCACACTTGCAGACTGGCCAGGGGTCTTTCCATACTTCCCTAGTGTAAGACATTCCATGAGCACACACAAATGGTACAGATCATCCATGATGACTGCTGATATAGAATTCAAAGGCCAGGAAGGAAACATTTTCCCCCCTCTTGCTGGGATGTGCCCAAACCTGAGGTCTCTGAGAATGCCCAGATCCTGGGATGGCTGCCTCCATGGGTAGTAATTGCAAGTCTGGGAACATTTGTATCACTCTTCTTTTTCCTACAGAGCCTTAACAGGAGGGAGATGATCATGCAGAGAACACTCGTCGATGCTGGTTTCTGTTGTGTGACCTACACCTTCCTCAGCACCTCATTACAGGGGTATGAAAACAAGCTGGTAAATGGCCACATCTACATTAGTGTTGTACCTGACCCCCTTCCCCTTTGTTCCACACATAAACACGGTGGTCTTTGCTGTTCTGTGACCTTTCAAAACTCCTGTACTGTGTGATGGGTTCACTAAACCTGACCGGGCTCAGAAATTATTGTTTTTCTTTAACAGGAGACTGCAGGGGCGTATGCCCGTGTGCACGTCTGCACAGCTAGGAGATTCTGGATTGTCACAGAGGGCACAGAGCATCCTCTGGGCACATGATGCTGTTTATGTGCTCTGCAAATGTTAGCAAGATAAATGTGATTTTAAAGTAGTCATAAGAGAGAAAGGGACATACAGACTGATCTTAGTAGGGAAATGATTTAAGGTTCTAGGACAGTAAGCAAGCTTGGATTTAATGAGGAATATGTGCTTTTCTGAGCAGAGGTAGCTATCCCATCCACCTGGGAGCCTGGCTAAACTGGAATGTAAAGTAGTACATCTCATTACTAGTAGGCTGTTTCTGGTACCACAGGTGTACTTCGTGAGCTGTGGAAGGAATGGCAGGTACCCAGACACCCCCGTGGACGTATTTCTGATTAGTGGGGGCCCTTACTCTGTGATATGTTGGCTTGAGAAACATATTAAGTCCTAATTTTGTACAAGGTGTTTCAGACGAAGAAACATAAAATAGAATTCTCTCTTGAAAATGGTAACTACTCTGGTGTATTCAAATAAAACCCGTGTCTGTGTTATACTTTGGCATCAAGAAAGCTCTCAAATATCCTTCCGTGCGAACAGAAAAGCATGACCAGGTTGAAGACAGCACCAAACTGGTTAAAAACCCCCCAAGATGATTAGCTAACAACATGATGCAGTTGCATAGCAAAAAAACCTCCCACCAACCTGATTTTACTATGTGGCAAAACGAATATTTTATGCAAGGTAATTGTCCTGTTGTACTCTGACTTTGTGGCCAGGGTACCAGGAAAGTCTTTATAAGACTTATAGGCATTATTCTGGGCCATCCTAAATGCTGAACTGCATTAAATTAGCTGTAAAATTAGTCTCCTGAATACTCTTGTACTGGGGTTCTTCTATACATGTCAAGCAGTTCGCTTACACAGACACGGATGAGCTGTAAGCAGATGGGCTGCTTAGATATGACTTTTACTTTACACCCAGATGGAAGACTCTCTCATATTAGGTACTGCACTTCAGGAAAGATGTAGTGAAGACAGCCCAGAATAATAAGGGTTAGAAAACACAGCTTCCGGGAAAGAGCAAAGGAATTCCATGTATGTTTGGGAAAGAGAGAATAGTTGGGGAAATATAAAAGTCCCCTAGTATGTAAAGCTGCGTCTGGAATAAACAGTGATCTTTCATGCTCCCTGTTACACTGGGCAGAGGTAAAAAGAATGTGTTCAATTTGCAGTGAATAGGCTGTTTGAAATGGAATGAAGCTATTCTAAGCACTCTCAGTTCAGCACGGGGAGAGGCTGGGGGTAATGGGGATCCCTTTCCTGAAGTGCTGGATGAAAAAGTTAGATGTCAGTTGGTCAAGAATAAATTGTTTTAATCCTAATTTAGATATGAGGGCTGGGCTAGATGAATTCCTTGCTTTCAGCCCTGAATGTCCATGTTTTGCTGGACCCCTTAGTCTAAGAATCTGGAAAGCCCCGGAGGCTGAGTTGGCAGAAGAAGACAGCCCTTCTGGGCTATATAGACTGCATTGATTAATTTCTTGTCACTACAGTGTATTCTGTCTCCTCTCTCTGTCCATTTTCCAGTATTCTTTTCTAAATGGCACAGCAAGCAGTCAGTGTGGGTCTTTTTCTCAGGGAAGGACTCTCAGAACAGCTTTAAAAGTCAGCCTTACTGACTTACTTACAGCCCATATTGAATATGTGCAAATGCCCATATAATGCATCATACATAGCTGCAAAATGGCTTATTAGTAAGTTTGACTAACATTTTTAGTTATAAGGTCTTTCACTTATTTATAACTTCAACAGCTTCAGCTGTTTGGTCTTAAATTTTAGGTACAGGGTGTTTGCCTTAAACTGAATTATTTACAGAAATTTCAGCCAAAATGACATAGTGTTTCTGAGAAGAAGCCTGGAAAAATACATTGTTTGCCTTGTTGCTTTTCCCCTTTTTTTTTTTACAACCTTTTATTTGGAAAGCCCTAGAACCCCTGTGCTTTGGAAGTGCAATCGGACACTTGGCAGAAGAGGTGGCTTTTGTGCTGGGGACGGGCTTTGTCTGTCCCTGTGAAAAACTACTCACATTTGGCCAAGTTATAATATTTAGAAAAACCACGTGGAGAGGATCTGTTACTTCTGCCATCTTAACTCCTGGCACAGCAGCATACACTAGAAAGTTGCCATCTTCATGGCAAACCTTGTAGATGTCCATGGTATGGCTACTTTGATATGCCTATGCTGTCCCCTAGCTTACTTTAAAATATAGGAAATAAGGCATCTCAGTCCTAAGGGAACATTACCAACGTTTTCTATTTGATCACTCAAAAGTCAGGAAATACTCGGATTAGGTCTTCATGCGCACTGGTAATCCCACGCTTTTGTGCAGATCACGTGTTACATTCTTGGAGCCTCTTTCCCACAGGTCTCCTGCCATGCTCCAGCAAAGACGGGAGGCTACCAGCCCCTGGGCTCCTGCAGGTGACAGCAAGTGAGAGACGGCTGAAGCAGGATGAGCAGTGGGAGGGCGAGCGCTGTACCTGGGAGCTGTGAGAGCAGAGGGTCTGGCCTCGCAGAGGCTTGGCCATGCTGCCTCAGTGAACTGTTCGCTGAGGGTTCCTAGATGTAGGTTCTCATTTTCTGGGGACCCAGCATGCGACCCTGGGGTCTCAGGTGGGACTGAGGTTGGCAGGAGCTCTGCTATGAACATCTGCAGTGCTGGCTAATGACATGCAAGAGGAAAAATCAAGACCTAGGCATCTCAATGACAGGATTTAAAATTAATGCTTACCACAGATCTTGTAGACACACTGTTGGCCATATGGCTATGTCTATACTGTCAAAGGCCCTGAGGCTGCCTTCAAGACTAGATTCAATTTTGTAAGTTTGCAAGCGTGGCCAGGGGGTCAGGCAGTGCACATGCTGAAGCCAGATGTAGCCTGACGGACCATGCAGGCACTGTTTGAAACAGTCATGGGGCCTCAGAGGACACCACGGCTTTAGCTGCTCAGTAAACTGCACCCATGATTGTATAGACAGGGTTTATGCTTTCAGTTCAACATTTGGAGAATGAAGAAAATACCAGCTTGCCTCCTGGGGCTGTAGCAAAAATAGACGAATTAATCTTTACGAGACACTTTGATACTATTGTCATGAGTGCTATAGAAAAGCCCATGAGAAAACAAAATGATGTTGTTTTCGGAGGAGGATTTGAATAGTGTGCAGTCAGTAAGGCTTGAGGTCACAAGCTGAACAATGAAGAAAAAACAAAATCTTGAATAGCTGTTCCTGTAACGAGCAGTATCCCTCCTGAGCACAGAGTAAGGCAGCCATCCCATGGAAAAAAGCCTTGTCCTCATGCCACAGAAGGCCGTGTCATGAATAAAGCAAACACATGAGGGAGCCCTCCTAAAGGTGCACAGGTAACTGAACTGGACTACGTAGCTTCCACCTCCATGGTTTTGCAACCTAGATTTCACAGGATTTTGCCCATACGCAGCTCCCCCCAGACATGTGCATGTATACATTCCTCACGCATCAAAGGTCAACGGCAATGCGGTTACTAGGCAAATTTTCCCCATTAAAACGTTACCAAAGGCAGATGTTTAGGGGCCTACAGGATTTACAGATTTGCTCTCCAAAGAGCATATTAGGGAAGATGACTGCTCTCCTGTTGGGTCGTAGACTGTGTTTTTGAAAGCCTCAGTGCCCACCCCAGATTAAAGCAACATGTTGCTGGAATACTGGGCCTCCAATGAAGATGCCTTTCAACAACGCAAAACCACTAATAAGAAAACATAGACAGAAGGAGAGCCAGCCCCTGATGGCAGAGTTTCTCAGCTTTGAGTAGCTTCCAGGGCCATCCATGGCACTGGCCTGATGGAGGAGGGGGTCAGAGGAAAATGAAGTCTTTGCTCTCAGTGGCTCTGACATTTGTCTGCAGTTGGGACACAAAGGAAGGAAAGAGCGCAAGTAAGAGAGAAAGAGAGGGAGAGATCCTGACTGGCCACATACCATACATGCAGATAGTGTATTGCAGTTTTCCAGGCTAGGGAGACCTTGTCTTCCAAGTGTTCCAGTAATTAACCTCACTTTCTTGGCTGGTGTTAATTTGTTCCAAGTATTTGGGCTTTAGATCTAACCATGGGAATCTCATTCCCTGCAGAAGCCTTGCCAAGTATTACTAGACATTTTACCACACACATGCAGGCCAAAAAAAGCAAGGCTAATTACACTGCTTTTTTGCAAAGTGAAGTGTATTTGTTATAAGTTCAATGTCTCCTAATAAAGGAGAGAAGTGGGAGAAAGCAAAGCAACATCTTTTAATGTCTGCCAGTGGGAGGAGGAGGCAGGGAGGAATATGGATATACCTTTTGCTGTGCGGTACCTGCAACACAAATCCCCAGTGAGGCTTTAAGAGCCAAGGTGTGATGATCCACAACACGAAACCAGAGAGGAACAGTGCTACCCAGATTTTCGGCGGTAAATAACCTAGTTCAATTATTTGATACCAATGGGAGTTCTCTAAGTAAAAATTTAAATAGGGGAATTATTCAAACCAGATGTTGATTTCCCAATACTTTCTTGTTTCTCCCCCTTTTGTGCTGTATGTGCTACCTGTTAAGGATAGAGTGTGTATGGGAGGAAAAACGTGTGTTTGAGAGTGTGTGTAGGGGCTCTCTCTGACAGCGTGACAAGCAACCAAGTCATACATGACAACACCTACAGCAGAAGAAATAGGTTATGAAAAACTCTATGAATTTTCAAGTCCAAATGCCTGCAGCTTTTTTTACCCATTCCACACTGATGAGGTTTAAAAAGGGCCAGCAAGGTAAGAAGGGCTGGAGGGGCAGTCATAATGCCACAGTGTTGACATTTGGGATCTCTTATCAGGTTAAGTCCTCAATTTCACTGAATTTTTTTTTTCTGTTTGTTATTAATTTTTTAGCTTTTGAAATTAACAATAAAATGTAATAATACCTAGTACTAACATAAACCCTTTTATCCCTAGACCTCAAAGCAGTTCATAATGGTGAGTCAGTACTATTATCCACACTTTAAGCCCATCTACAAATAAGTTTCTTCAGGGTCTATCTCTAAATCTGACTGTGTAATCCTTTGCTTAGTGCATTTGAATTTATTTATTTTTTAAGTGGGTAAGCGTAAGTTGCTCAGACAAGCTTCTTTGTAACTTCTCTGGGACTGAGGTCGTTGAGTCTCAAACAAAACCAGACATCTTTAGTGTTCAGGAAGGCTGAAAAAGCAGTTAGGAAGTAGCAGGAATCATTCACCTTTTTCCTACAACAAACCCAAGCTTTCTGACTTGTTCAGTGAAGTGGATGAAATTCTTGCTTCAAGAAATAGTTCAAGATTTGGGAATTAGGTTCTGATCCAAATCTGATCAACCCTCCCCAGGTTAAGATATCTATGACACAAAATTCTACAGAAAAAATATATTTGGGATCCATTGAAATACTTATGATTGATTTTGGATTTCTAACTTTTTAACTGTTGCCTTATACTAAATATAGCATGAATTAGAAAAAAAGAATTAGCAAAACTTTGTATCAAAAAAGAAAGGGCGATTTCTCTGTTCCAGAATATTAAAATATCTTGTGTTTTTTACTGGCATTGTTGAAATTCCTTCCCTTCCCCCAGGTTTCTTCTTCACATAACAACAGTAGTATCTGTTTTATCTTGGTGGAAGGGCATATTCTCATAGAGTGCAATTTCATCAGCTTTCTCTGACCAGTGTCAGTTGCCAAATTTGCTCCTCTGTGATTTATATTAGAAGAAAGGCTGAGGTTACTCCCCTATAATCCTCATTCTCTTCTCATTGAATTGTTCCCCAGAAGAAGGTCAGACACAAGACAGCTGTAAATTAGCACAGCTCCATTGAAAATAGTGTCACACCAGCTGAGGGTTTGGCTCAAAAGCTGCAGTTAGAGGAGTGTATTTTTACCTCCATAAAGGCTGAGACTGGCCCAGCCAATCTGATGAAGCAAGGACTAAGAGGGGGGTCAGAATCAGTTGTTTTTCTTCTTGGTAATCTTTTAAAATCACCATGTTCTGAGCTTTGCAGCTTACTTGGACACCATGATGAATTGAAGACAAGCCAGTGATGGTGGAGGTGTTGGGCAAGTGGTCATACCACCCTGCCTCTGGGGCCTGGCACACATGCCAGGTCTCAGAGCAAGATTGCCCACAGATGATCAGCTCCATCTCAGCTCCCACACAGCCTTTTGTTCCCTGACAGCCTTCTGTGCTCTCAAGGAGGAGACACCTGTGAGCCCACATGGGATAGCCTCTGCCTTCTCTCTGTGCTCTCCTACTTATTGGTAGTAAATGGTGTGTTTAAGCCCTGAAGTCCATTGGTAAGCTTCCACATATCTGACTGTGTCCTCACCCACATGTGTTTTGCCTGAGGAGTTTCCAGGCTCTCAGCTGACACTTGGCCACACAAACTTAGTGTTGTTGCACTGGAACGGGCAAAAGATCCTCTTATGAAAGGAGAGGAGGAAAGTGGTAAACCTCTCGGATCACATACAGTGCCTGGAGAATTTCTTCAACAGTACATTCACAGCATGATGTTCCCCAGTTCTTCCTCTTTGACTCTTCCCTCCATTCCAAAATATTCATACCCTCAGGTAACTGTTTAGCTCTATGAATTTTAACAAAGAGGCAGAAATGTAAAATATTTTTCCCCAGATCACAAGCTGGCTGTGAATGCCAGGCCAAAAAAGTCCTCTCCTGAAGCAGGGGCTGGACAAACATCCTGGAATGCCTTCACATTAGATATTATGTTTTGAGTAATTTTGCTATCTCTGAAAATATCCAGCCTCTTTTGAACATTGTCATATGTGGAGAGTGAACAGGGGCACATGTTGCTGGCAGAGATGCCCCTTTTTGTACAAAACATTGCATGGGAATGTCCCCCATACAGCATGTGTCTCCAAACATCAGTGTCTGGGAAAGGCAAAACCCCAGAGCCTGGTGGGATGCTCGGGTGAGCAGCTGCTCACTGCTGTGGTGTCCCACCTTGGCAAAAGAAGGCCAGAAGATTATACTGGGGAGAAACAGAAATCCTGTGCACACACAGCAGAGAAGTGGTTATAATGAGACAGCCCTGGGATGACTGCACAAGTTTTGGCTTCCCTCAGGGCCATCAAATGGTGAGTGCGAGCCTCTGGAGCCTTGTATGGCTGAGCTGAGATGAGAGGAATTTTTCAACACCCAAAGTTGGATCAAACCCTTCTTCCTGCCTCTAGTTCATAAAGTTTTTTATCTTTTGAAGGGGAGAAAAAGTGATCCCAGATGTACAGCCCTAATTACATACTTAGATAAAATTGGATTAAGGTGGCTGCTGCCTGTCCTTTTCCTCTGAAGATGCCTGGGACTGGTGAGAGACTCTGGGTTGCTGATGCTGGGGCACAGACAAGGGGGATCTGATCCAGCACTGCACTCAATGAAAATTCCACCAAATGATCTCCTCTGACTCAGGACATGGCTTCTTATCATTAGGGACATTATCCTGACTATAGAGTAGATTTGCAGTATTTTTCTAAAATTTGCCCTTCTCCGCCATGAAGCTACATGTGGGCATGGAGGGAGGAACTGCAAGAATTGTCCTTAAAAAAAAAAGGAGAAGTAGCAGTAATCAGGGCACAGTATGCACCAGTACTTTTAATATGCTTAACATATGTCTAGTTATTTTCATTTCCACTAAATCAGACCAACGTTATATATCTCTATTGTGCCTGCCTTGCACCCATGTGCAACACATTCCAGTCAGCATACGTGAAAGGCATGGGAACTGTGTCTCCTTGCTGTAAGCTGAATGGCAAGTCACTGCTGAGCTGCTCAGTGGAAGCCCACGGCTCCCTGGGGGACTGTGAGGTTGCTGACAGCAGGAGGATGTCAAGCCAGCCACATGGATCTGATATGGGTCTGATGAACAGGCAGTATTGGGGTCTCCCTGCCCACTCACAGCCGGATGGTATTAGCAGGGCACAAATCAGTCTGCTCTATCCTCTCTGTCTGAGCAGGATTTTCTCAAAATGAATATTTATGGTGTTTTCATATTTCAGATAAACCCCTCGAGTCTCATAATGTTGTTTGAATCCAAATGAGGCTGATGGCTGCGGCACAGTGCCCTACCACAAAAACCAACTCTTGCAAATCTGACCCAGTGTATAGAGACTTAAAGCTAAACCAGTGCAGAGGCTTGAATGATCTTGTGGTCAATGCCAGACCAGCTTGCTGATGGGCCCCCTATGGAAACATGGGCTGGGGTCCACAGCTTCAGGTAGGTGACCTCAAGGTTAGTTGTCAGTTGTCAGCTCCTTGAACATAGAAATAACTTCTCCTCTCACCTCCTAGTCACTTGTTTGAATATATATTTATGTGTTCTATACCAAAGAAAGGTGAGACTTTGGCTCAGAGAAGCTGTTGGTAGAACTGGACGTGTTGTGATCACTTCTTAATATTGCTTCAGTGTCTGGTTTTGTGCTGTTCTAAGCACACAACTGTAAGAAATACCTCACTGGAAAAAATTGTTAAAGCAGAGATAGACAGAGGTGTGAATAGCTTTATTAAAACACAATCTAAAGTTCATAGAGTTAGGGTTTGAAGTGGGCTTTTCTGAGTGGGTGGAGATCTAGTCTTGCAACCTGCACAAGTTCATGGAATTTGTAACCTGGAAACAGCTCCAAGTGAGATAATTTCAAGTCTTTGAAGATTGCAGTGCCATCAAACTCATCCCTGTGGCAGCTGTGACTTTAAATAACCTTTTGTAGCAGGAACAATAATTCCCTTCTGGACAAGTATTCTGTTGTATTGAAACTATTTGGCTAGCATAATAGGGGACAAAAGATAGTCCTGAGAGCCTGAAGACATGTAGCTGGTGGCAATAGAATAGTGATAGATATTCAAGAGGTTCTGAGTTTCCAAAATTAAACAAAATAGCACTGGAAGGGACCTTAGGAAATCAGTTAGGGCAGCGTTTCTTAGCTCAGGATCAGGCGAACTACTGCTGATCTGAAAGGCATTACAAGGTGTTTCACAAAACCGTTGGGAGAAATAAACCTTCCTTTTCCTGGTATTCTCTGGCATCTGAGAAAGCAAGCAAATGCATTGGGCAGCATAACAAATCACGAAGCAAACTCTTAAAGGTCAGTCTAATTTGTATTTGGTTGGAAATGGGAACCACTGGGGCTCATGAACTTTTTTCTGGAAGTTTCATTGAGCTAAAGCCACCAATCTAGCCCCGTCTCTTGCCAGACTTTAACACCAGCCCACCCAATCATTTCCTTTTGACCTTTCCAAGTAACTGTTGTAGCTCCCCTCTGTAAACCCTCTCTGGATTCAGCTGCCTGTGAACCAAGGAGCAAAGCCCTCCTCTGATATGACACAGCTTCATACCCTTGATATGACACAGCTTCATACACCTCAGGGTGCTGAGGAAGAGATCAGTCAGTGAGAAAGTCTGTAGAGAGATGGGGAAAGTAAAGTTACTGACAGGGAAGGTCCCACTGTTGAGATGGGTTCATACGTAGCTCAAGGATTCAATAGGGAAAGCACTACCATGAAACACAGAAAACTGTAAAGCACAAAAATACAACCCCCAAACCAACAAACCAGCAAAGAAAACTAAACCCCATGGAGGCTTGTGAGGACTTGCAGTGTCCCTGTGTGGAGAAGTTAGTGTTGTTGCTCCCAGTGAAGCCCGGGGAAGGTGGAGCAAGGAGAGGAATTAGTTCCCAGGAGCTGCAGAGGCCAACCCAGTTGCTCCTGACTGGTGCCTGCCTGGTCAGACAGGACTCTGGATGTTCTATCAGGGTGAGGGGCACACTGATGCTTACCCTAATGGATTATCAAACCCCAGATATCTACTTTGTGAACTGATAAATGATTGTGTCACACTCCTAAGCTGTGTGTATTCTGCTGTGCCCAGAAAGCTGACCGCAAAGAAGGGCTGTCATGAGGTGCCTCTATTTAGTGGGATAGTGGGAGAAGAGGAAGTGACAGGTCTGATGGGCTGAGCTCCCACTGGGCATCGAAGTTCAGCATCAGCCCCAGCACCCGGAGTGTGAGCTTTGGGAAATGGGAAGTGCGGTGCCAGCGCTCTGCTCTCCATATGGCTCCCAGCCTCTGTGAGCAGAGCACAGGATAACTGTGAACACCCAGTGGATTTGTCAGAACTTCCCCACCTCAGAGGGGTGCATTGTGAAAATTAATCAGTTTGTGTTTGACTTTTTGACTTGGCGCTGCCTCAATAACTTCTTCACACACAAACCCACAATAAACTAATTAGGCCTGTTTCTTTGACAGCCTGTTAAAGAAGAAAGAGAAGAAGGATGTGTCTAAACTGCTTGAAAGACAATATTGGATATATATGCCAACAAAAGGCATCAGTAGCTCTTTAAATTCCTTCATTCTGAAGCTGTGATGAACAGAAATAGCAAATGAATGGCTTCCAGAAATGATGGGATATAGTTCTTTTTGCTGTTTGGCTTGTGTTTCTCTTTAAGGGATAAGGAGAGCTAGAAGAGGAGGGACAGCTATGAAAGAATTAGTTTCAAAGAAAGGAAGTATGTTAAACATATTTTGAAATAACTTATTCAATTTGAAAAATACGGTAATACAGGCTATGCTCACAGCTCAGTTTATGTATATAAATATACATACATGTATACTGTGCAGAACACAAAATATTTCCATCTGGAGCACTGAGTATTGTCTTGCACAAAAGGCTTCTACTTGAGTCATTAATAGTATATTTTATTAAAGGAAAATTGGCTTCAAAAGTGGTTGGGAATTGTGGGAATAAAATTGGGATGAAAGTAATTATCCCCCTACCCTGTCTCTTCCCTTGTGTTCATTTTTCTGTTCCAGACACAGACGACAACAGCAGCTCCTCTGTCTTCTGTTCCTTCCATGTTTGATCTTCTGCCTGCGCTTTCTTCTGCTGGGTCCTGGAGCCCGTAGGAATGAGGGTATTGTGTCCATATTGCATGTGATGACATGTGTTTGAACCAGCACCAGGGCAGCCTGGCAAGAAGAGCTTGAAATCCAGCAGGACTGAACAGCAGGCCAGGTCCCTGCTGAGGAACAGCTCGGCCACTTCTTTAGAACCCTTTGGGGATAAAAGAAGCAGGAAGAAAAATTTGAACCTGCTGTAGCACCTGCTTTTTTCTTTCCCTAGAGGCTTAAGGAGGTCAGGGATGAAACAGGGTTGAGCAGGTCAGCCTGGTCAGGGGCTTCAGCACATCAGTAAAAACTAGGATAGAGGCATTTCCTGATATGGCAAAGCAACCTGGGAATTCCCACATCAAGATTGATGTGCTGAGTACCAGAGAATGGTGGATCGCCCCACATGTCTTTGCAAAGAAATGGGAACAACAGGTGGCAGTGAGGGTCCTCTTGGGCGAGGCATTTTTTGTTGAGCTTTTGTAGTTCATCTTGGCCGCTCTGGCTCAGGAGATGGCCAGCACAAAGGGACTGAAAAGACATTTCCTTTAGAATTCAAGAAGAAAGTGGGCGCAGTTCTTGGGTGGTAGAATGCCTCTGTGGTTGAATAATTAACTTGGGAAAGCTACAGACTGTTTTAACACAGCTAGCCCCTTTTTGCTTTTAATCTATACAATCACTTATGGATTTAAGTATCTTTCCAAAATGTCTGCCCCATAGATTACTGGTCCTTGCTGAGAGGGCTGGTCATGAATTCTTGATGATGGTGGTTTTCATTTTACCCAAAAAAACATTGCGTGTCATAATTGAGGCAATAATTAATGCTCACTGGCAATGCTGGATACTGGTTTATACAAAAAAACTATAAACCAATGGAGCATAATGTCATGTGGAAAAGACTATTTGGCTCAAGAAAAAGCTGGGAGGAGAAAAAGGGAGAGACAGAAAAAGGAAGAGTTGTGCAGAGACCGTGACTCTTACACAAGGCTTCAATTGAGAAGGAAGTGGGAAAACTTACTTTTCCTCTTGTTAAAATAATCCAGTCAGCTAGTATTAGGTCAGGACAAAAGGTCAGGGATCTTCCCATTGTTAAACATTGCAGTTGGAGCACAGTATCATAGCTGGGGGGAATATACAACAAGTATTCCAAGAAAAAAACAATCCACTCACAAAATTAAGTAACAGACAAACAAACAGAGTGAGTGTTAGTTTAAGTGTCAGTGTGTATGTCACTGTCTCTGCACTAAGGGTTATTTTTATTCACAGCACAGTAGTACTCAAACCATCATAACTGAGATGAAGATTCAATTTCTCTTGCTGCTGTACAGAGGCACAGTCAGAATATCCTTTGCTTGAAACAAATGCTCCAGCCACCATGTGTGAAGGGACCCAAAATTATCTCCCTTTTACAGGTGGATAAAATGAAGCAAAAAGGCACCATAACCCTGGTAAGAGAAGAAATCAATAAACATTTAGGAAACAAATACCTTGATACCTCACGGATCTGTCCTTGTGTGATTGGCCTAGGTTTAAACAGGAAGCCTATGGCAAAGCTGAGAATTGAATCCAGACCCCCAGGATACTCAGCCAGAGCCGTTTCTAAAACCCAGCTTTATATGTACATGCATAAGCCACTGTAAACTGTAAATGAACTTTCATTATGTCAATTAATTTTGCTTAATTAAACAAATCTTCCACAAACATGTGTGAGATGTTAGCTCCTTTTCTGTAAAGCAGACAGACAGCTATATGCACAGAGGGATGGGCTGGTGATTGACTTCAGCAGCATAATCGCTGGTCTAAAATACAGCAGCCCCGTTCACAAGGGCAATCTGTGCAGCTAGAACTGTGTCCTCTTTTGACTCTCCGTGCATGGGACTGCTGGATAATCCAATGCAGCCTGGGTAGTTATATGAGATCCTGACTATTGAGCAGTATGAGCTGTTTCTCTACAACAAAAAGTAGAAGCCGATAAAATGCAGCAGGCAGTTACTTGCATCCATTTGCCACTTGCAGCCAATTGGTGCCTTGTCTGCAAAGGAATTTTGCAACTGTCACCACGCCGGGCAGAATCAGCTGGTTGCTCCATGGCCAGATCTGTCAGCCAAACATGTCGCTGGTAGCCTAGACAGGGTCTGGAATGCCCCATAGTTGTAATCCTAATCTAGACCATCCCTTGAACTGGGAAACCATTCCAGGTGTCTATTCCAGGATCTTCTTGTTGTGAAAGTGAATGAGAGTTTGTTTTACAGGGTGTTGGGAGAGACTAGGAACTTAAATTCGCTGTCTAGCCACCCCTTGATGCCCCATTCCTTTAGATGAATGAAGTTTCTCCCTGAATGAAACTTGGATACCACCATTGTTACAAACGATGAGGGTTATGGAGATGCAGGTTGGGTTAAAGATCTACTTAAATTATTTATGGGTTATAACCAATAAAAAAACCAATTACAACTGTAATCTCTGGTCTGAACACTTACACTTTAGGATTAAGTTGAAGACCTAAGTCTCAGATTTTATGAACTGAATCAATTTCCCCTATCCACTCTCCTATGAACTCATGAAGAGAGAGCAAATCAGCCCATAGGAAGGATGAAGCCCTATGCCATAATGTCAAGACTGCTCCCAGTACTTAAAGAAGAAAATCCATGTTCACTTTGGTAACCACTCACTTAGCTGCAGTGAAGGGTTGCTTTCACTGTGATTTACACTCAACAAATGTATCTGAAGTTAACACCATCAGACGAGGACTTGAACCATGAGCAAAAACACATCAGGATCTCATGATCTATGCAGCTTTGCACACAAACTTTGCTACAGGAAAAAAAGAATAAAGCCTGCATGTCTCTGTCCTCAGCTCGTGTGTGGCTATACAGTAAAAAGAACACAAAAAGCTCCAGAGCAGAACTCTCCTAAGAAAAGTGTAGGAATGGGTCTTATGCTGGGACATACAGTTAGAGTATTTGTAGGTGTCAAACTGGTGTTGTTTATAAATGTGAAGGCCAGACTCCTTCACAAGTGGTGGTAACCACGCTCATCAGGTGGTGAAAGTCAAACTACACATTGACCATGTGAGGTTTTCCCTTGCGTTAGGTACTAAAGAAAGGAAAAAAGAAAATTCAAACTTCACATGCATTTCATATTGGATTAAAATAGATGTTAGAAACTAGTATCTTCATCAACAAATAACTATAAATGCTAGAAATTGAGAGAAGCTTTTCCAAAATCTCCATCTGGCTGATTCCATCCTTGTCTCTTCCTTTCTGACCTTTCCCATACTATGTTCAATGAACCTTCCCATTTCTTGGTTTGGAAACATCTTCCCACAAGTGTTACTTTTTTTTAAACTCCAAAATAAAATGAAGCACTCGCTAAAACTTCAGCGTAACTCCTCTTCTCAACTGATTTCAAAGAAAATATTCTCTGCAGATCTCCTTAAATGAACTGTCAACAAAGTATGCTCCGGGCAGCCAGAATTCAGAAAAGTCACCCAGTGTGCTGACTGGGGAGTAGAAAAACAAACCAGGGAGCTGTTCCCCCAAAAGAAGAGGAGACGAACCTTGTCCCACTGGAGAAACTCTGAACACTGAAGGTCTCCCTTCATGCCTGGCTGAGGAATCCAACCCCTCACCTCACTAACTTCGCCCTTGGAAAGGTTATCTTGCAATCAGAAATGTTGCATTGCGTGACTTGGATCCATTGTTTATAGAATCGTCTAACCGACTTCATATGTATCTGGTCCAGGGAAACTGATGTTATTAAAACACAACACTGAGACACTGAGCTCTGATAGGAGTTCAACATGAACAAATAAAGCAAGAGTTTTCCCCAAAGTAAAGCAAAGCAAGGATCCCGGCCTTCGTGTGAACTGCAGGGATGAAAGGAGGATGTGATACCATCATCTGAACATTGACCTTTTCACTGTTGTTTCTTTTTCCAGCTCTGAGCCCCAGTCCTGGGTCTCTTCCACTCTCTTTTATCCCCTCAATCCAACTCCTAGCAAACCCCTGGAGCAGGTAAGCTATGAGCTGAGAAGGTTTTTCTCATGTTTTGACTCTTTATTGCTTTTGCAGCCTGGTCAGAGAAGCGTCTGGATTTTTAGTTCTGACCTTTAACCCTCAGTATCAACTCTGCTTGCACAAAGTTCTACAGCTATGGGTGAAATGGGCATATGGACTGAAAGGTAAGAACACGGACTGCTTGGCTGTATTTGTGAAGCACTGATATCTCATCAGAAATATCTGACTATGTTTTCTTCCACACACTGTGCTCAATATTAATATCAGAATTTTCTCTGGTATGCCTGATTACTATTGAAAAGCTCACTGAAGTCTCTGATAGTCCTGTCACTGGTTACACAGGCCTCTAATATTGGGCATAGCAAATACCAGAGAAAACTCACTGTAAATCCTTAAAATGTTGTGTGCTCTTATTCTAGAGAAATACTGCCCCTGGAGCTGTACTAGAAAGTGAAGAAAGTTTGATATTCCACAGAGAGGTGCACAACTGATTTTTGATGGCTGAAGAACTTGGTTTAGTAAGATCAATTAACTCACATATATCTAGGAGCTTTCATCCAGAGATTACAGAGCTCTTAGAAATAGGGGGCAAGGGAAATGCTTTGGCTATTTCAGACATCAGTGGAAAGAAGCCAGCTTTGGGATATAATAATTTTTCTAACAATGCACAGCGGGAGTAAATAATAGCCTATGATTTGCCTGCACTGCAAAAGAAATTTCGCAGATAATACCCTCATTCTCATGAAAAAAACCCGCCACCATATCTGTAGCAAGCACAGGTTTTGCCTACAAGTCAATGTATTTTCACTAGACTGTAGAGGAGGTTAGCAAGAAACGGAGGCCACCACAGGGAATGGCAACCCTGTTTTCTTTGTGGCAGTTGAACACTGGTACTCGGGACTGCTCTCTATCCCCATACCACTCTAAGCCAAACCAAGCATAAACTCAGACTGAACATAAAATGGAAACTTTCTGTGTTAGAGTTCCCTGGGCTGAAGAATGAAGAGAAGAAGAGCCATCCTTCTGTATTTTCAAGTCCATGCTACAACACAGGTGAGATACAGGACATGAGGAGAGCAAGGATAACCCCCACTATTAAGTGTATTTTGTGCCCAAGAGAGAAGCAGACTAGGATAGGTGAAAACACTTAATTTTCTCTTAGAAACAGAAGCTACTCTGAAAGCTCAGCTTGCTTCTGTGCTCAAAACCAGATGGATTGTAACGGTAATAAAAGAATTAAATCTTTATCATCTGGCAGCAAAGCCAAGAGGAGAAGAAAAACTAAGCTCAAAGGGTTTGAAAAGGACTCCACATTTCCCATAGAGGAAACAGATGTAAATCTGGCAAGCGGTCATTTGGAGATCCAAGATCTGTGGGTTGAAATGAGGTCTGAGTTATACAGCCATGGTTATTGCCAAGCTCAGTGGCAACTGTCATTTTAGTGTACAAAAGACTGCAGGCCTGCAATGCCTGGAGGTCTTTCTGCACCACCAAGGGTTATCAGAGCTCACAAAGTGACTACTTTGCAAACTTCTTTGTGTTGTGTTATGACAACTTTTTAAAGTTTCGTGTTGCTGCCTGATGCACCTGTGAAAGACAGGTGTCAAGATTGATATCGGTGAAGCTGCAAATGCCTTGATCCTATCTCAGCATTACTGAGGAAGTTCCACAATCCTACTGAGAGAAAAAAAGAAAATCTCAGGATTGCAGTAAATGAAAAGGTAAGATGGAAATGTGTAGGATGTGGAAACCCATTGTCAAATCAGTATTTTTTAAAAATTCAGTGCATCAAGTCTACACCATCTTTATTAAGCAAACCTTCTTAGCTTCTTAAAATGTACTGTAATAATTACTTGTGCTCACAGAAACATATATCTTGGTCTCTAGCTTTCCCTGTACTGTTTTGCCTCAGTGTTGCTGTGCCTTTTTACTACACCAGTAATATAGTCAGGAGGAAAATTCTTGCCTCCCTTGCAGGAGAGAATTAAGAACTCCAAACGATGCTGATTTAGCTGACCAGGTTAGTGGGACTGAGATACAGATTTCCCCATGTGTTTACAAAATGTCAGTCCTTCACCAAGCCATTAATACTTATAACCATTACTGTAGGTTTCCTTGTTCTTGCATTGTGCCTATACACTGACAGGATGCTGGGCTGGCAGAGCTTTACGCTGGCCATGCCTGGCTACTCTGTTATTTTTCTTGCAAGTGCTTGGAAATTGCTGCATGACAGCTGCTGGTTATCCAATACTGCAAGATTTCTTAATAGACTCCTGGACTCCTGTGGGACTGTGGCAATCTAGAGACTGAAAACAGTTAATCCAGCTCCCATTCACTGCCTGCCCCCGACTGAGAAGTATCCCAGGAAGAGTATATATATACACACAGTACATACACAGAGCCAAGTACCCGTACCATATTCCAATCATGAACACCCTGCCTGTACAATAAAACTCGGGAAAAACAAAAGCATCGCTTAAGTTCTATTTCAACCCTCTGAACAAAACAGTGGGCGGGCTTCTACTGCTTCCACATTTCTTTCCTTGACCTGTGACTCTGCAGCGGATCTTTATACTCACGTGCAGGAAGTCAAAGGGAGACTGATGAAGAGCTCACAGCAAAGGCTAAAGCATTCCTGAAGGTGAAATAATACAAGGCCCTCCAGTGTGGTAATAGCTTTGGCTTCACATCCTGGTGAAACTATGGTTCTGCAGATGCTCTTGAAAAGTCAGCACCAGGAATGTTCCAGAGAAAAAGATTGCTTCTGCCAAGGTTTCCTGGACCTCTGGAGGGGATGTCTGGGCACCAGCCATGGACAGGCTCTGCCCTTCTGTCCTGAGGTGAGGAAGCTCTCTGATATCTCTGCATGCCTACAGTCCACAGGAAAACCAAACAGAGATTTGGCCAATCAAAATGTTTTTCTTGGATTTTCACTCTGGTTTTGTGTCAATGAACTGTGGGAGAACCCCTACCTTTTCCTGCTGGGGATGCCAAAAGAGGATAAGATGACCATTGTTTCTCCTCAGAGTTCTGGTCTTCAGACCAGAAGAGGCTTTGAAATTAGCCCTTTCCTGGAACTGAAATTGTTCTGACAAAACCGGAGCTTTCTAAGAGATGTATCAGCGTGTATGAGTTTCTTCAGAAAATGCCCCCTGAGCTCTTCGTCAGGAAGGCAGCTGTTAGATAAAGAAAGCTGAGGAAGCTACAGAAAGAAGAGCTGCTGCTGCCCTTCCTTTGGCTCATGGGGCAAAACAGTCCTCTCATGGCACCAGCTCCTGTGTCTTGCATGCTGGGTGGTGGTGGGGACTCAGCGGCAGACACAAGTCTGCTCCCATCAGCGTCTCCAGTGACTCAAAGTATTAAATACCCTCCTCAGGCTACTCCATCTGGGCAAAACAGTGGGTGGTGAAGGAAAACCAACAGTTAAAATGTTTAAGTTATATAACAGACCTTTTCAGTGTAAACCGGGGCTCTCCTCCTCGCTTCCCTTTACCCTGCACATCTCTTCAAAATTGCTTTTGTCAGTCAAACATTGTTTTTTTTAATATTCATGCTTTTCCCTCTTTGACCTGGTTATCTTGGCACTCAAGGCGCAATTGCTAGCCAAGTTAACTAAGTTTAATCCATGGATCAATACACCATTCCCATGTGTCAGGCTTCAGAGAAAAAAAGAGGCGTAAGAGAAATGTATTGAATATGCATTTTAAAATATGTATGTTTGAAAATTCTATGTCATTAAACAAAATGATCTCTGAGGAAGAGTTGATGAGAGGGGGACAGTTCTTTTCCTAACAGGTGAAGTTGTTACCAAAGTATTTTTGTATATGCTATTATAGGAACGTGGTGATCGGAATTCTCCATAAGAAAAGCCTCGTGAAGGTGTTGGCACACTGTTGGCCCAGCAAATAATCTTCCATCAGTGTTGCCATCCATCCCATCATCCATGCAGCTTCACCTGAGTTATATTTGAGAAGCTGAGGCTATAGGGGAGGTTGAGTGCTAAAAATGAGCAGTCATAATGCAACATCAGTGCATGATGGTGCCATTTAGCAGGACAAACTAATCACCAAATTACCTGGTGTGGTTACAGCTGTTGTGCTGAGCCATCACGTTGTAAATACCTATCATGATACAAGCTGTAGTGCTGTTATTTTGCTCTATTGAGTGCAGACAGATGAAAGGAGGTTGAGATGAATAACACATCTTGGACTAGCATCAGTCAGTCCTGAGAAGCTGGCTTGTCCCCAGCCTGCACCTTCTGTTTTGTTAGTCCCTAGGGAAACCAAGGCAGGAGGTCACTCATTCCAGTCGGGAAGTGCAGAGGACACCAGCATTTAAGGCTTCCTTATTTTGTAGAAGATTTTTTTTTCTATGAACCAGATCAATATGCTGGATAAAGCATATGTTTCTACTTAGGTCAGGAGTGAGTCAATACAATCCACGTTTGAGGAAAGGCAAAGACCAGGCTAGGGAGAAACTCAGGGGAGAACAAGATAAGTGAGCTTGACTGAGCTTCGTCACGACTGGTTTCACTCATTCAAAGGGCAGTCATGGGTGACCTACCTTGTGCAAGGTGTGGGGTGCATCAGCCCGTGGGCTGTCTCACAGACGCACCTGTTGAAAGGGCCTCAGGTTACACCTGGCAGGATAAACCAGCCATCAGAATCATTTGTATATCCTGGAAGTATACGCTTCCCACCCTACTATGACTCCAAAACCTCCTGAGGCTTCAGGCAGCCAGAGCTTCTTCTGACAGCATCTACTGCTTGTCTGACCATGGCTGAGGAAGTAGAAGCTGTTTTTAGTATGCACCCTTCAGTTCAGTTAAACAACAAACAAGCTTACGTATTAAAAAAAGACAACTTCTGGCAAAGTGAGGGTTTAATTTGTTGGTTATAAACTTGGAAACAAAGTTACAAAAAGAAACTCCAAAAACCCCACCAAAAAGCCCAAGTCAAAGCAATGAAATGCTGACTAATAACCTGCCTCCTCCTCACCCCTTTTTCTAGCTCTCAAGCAAGGCATGCCAGCTGTAGAGGAACAGGAGTCATTTGGAAGACACTTACTTATTACCTTCCTGTATCAGCCTCCTTGAAGCTTTATTTATCCATGAAAGCTAGAAGACCATGTAAATAATCCGTCCTATTTTCCTTTCAGTGATGATTTTTAAAGCTAATTTTGGGGGAACTGTTAACCTTGTCAACACTTCACCTATCCCTACTGCAGGAAAAGCTTGCTCTGGGCAGACCTCCTCAGGGATACCTCCTCTCTTGCCCTTCAGCCAAGATGAAACTTTCTGATTTCTCAGTTCCTATCTGTCTCCAAATGCTCTTCCCAATTCTTCTGTCCCACAGGAATATAAATACCAAAATGAGCAGGACTGTGGTGATGATTTTGAGACAGATGTTGAGATTAAAGCTTTCCAGAAGTGAGGGTAGCAAAGCATAGCCACAAACTGGTTGAGGAAGGTGCAGAACTTCTACAGCTGCAACTTCTATGGAAACAGTTGGACAACTGTTTGTCAGGAATGGCACAGAAAGAGCCTGCCTTCCCCTGGCACAGGAAGCTGGATTGGATAATGCTTCAGAGCCTCCTCCAGGCTGCTTTGTTTATGGCTTACACTTCTGGGCAGTCTCTTTTTTTCTCTTCCAGTCTTATGTGACGGCAGTGAATCCAGGAGTGTTTACCTTAATACTGACAGAATGCATGTAAAAAAAATCCTAGTGTTTCTCTGGTGGGAGTACATTACAACATTTTCCTGACTAGTGCAATGCCAGTAAACCAGATACTGCAAGATGCAGCCTTTATGTATCTACCTCATCACATCTGCAATCTCCAGATCACCATATGATTCTCTTCATAAGGACCCACATATGACATAATAGTTATGTGAATGACCTCCAGCAGTTGGCCTCAAGCATGTTTTTCAAAGTCACCGCCCTCCCTACCTTTTCATGAGTTTCAGGGCTAAACCCATCACACAAACATGGCCTTTGCACTTGGCACTACCAAAGGATGCCAGGTAAGGAAACTGGATGTTGATCCAAAGCAACCTGTTGTAATTTGAACTCCAGGATCAATAACTGAAGAAAATACACATTTACCACATAGCCTGGTATAGATTTCCTGCCTTCTTATTAATTCGTCTGCAAAACCACAAATAAAACAGCCCCAAAATCCAAACCTTAATTAATTTGTAAGAATTTTCCTGGGTTTCAAGGCATGGACAGTGAAAAGAGTCCAGCTTGGTTTGAAAACATACACTTGTATATATGAACATATGTCTAGGAATGCATATAAAATAAAGTGCTGGGAGGAGATATATATGTGTGTGTAAATAAAAGAAATAGAAAGGGAAGAGGGAGACAGACCGTGTGTTTCGTGTGCATGCATTTGAACATATGTGCATTCAGGCATATTCACTCCAGAGAAAGCAAGTTAAGAAGAAAATATAAAGGTCAGATTTATAAAGAAAAAAAAAATCACACTTTTGGGGAAATGAACATGTTTATATCAGTGAAACATTAAATACCATACAGTCAGGCAGTCTGTCAAGAAGGAAGTGGTCATCATGCAAATGATTTAGAAAAGAAACCCAACAGAAAAGTGAAGTGTAAATGGAAAATAAATAAATTTAACATAAGGCAGTCCTGCTTCCAGACTTGTGTTAATAAAGCCGCTATTAGGTGGAGACATTGTGGTGGTGCCTGAGTTGAGTTGGTTGAGTTTTTTTCATTTCTTCCAAGACCTTAATCAGTGTTACTTGAAATGATTATGTGGGTTTTAAATAGCAAGAAGCAGTAAATTTTAATGGCACGTCTGAATGCTGTTCCATTTAATTTCTATATGGAGCAATATTAAACCTCTAATAAATAACCTGTGTCTGAAATGGTCTCCCTCTCTCCCTTTGACACAGACACACACAAGCCAGCTCCTACAAACATCTTTGATGTTTTTGCCATGGTCTGGAGGGAGATGGCAGAAGGAAGAACTAGGGTGGGGTATGGATCAGATAAGGACAGCATTCTACAAGGAAGAATTTTCCCCTTACCTGTCCTTTTTTTAGTTGTTTTTGTGGGGTTTTTTTGGTTTTTTTTTTGTTGGTTGTTGTTTTTTTTTTTTTTT
>VYZQ01029419.1:49980-62496 GCA_013400655.1 Mystacornis crossleyi
CACAAAGGGCATTTGTTAAAAATAATAGAGTCTGGAATTTATTTAACTGTAAAAAAAAAAAAAAAAAAAAAAGCCTATTCAAACTTTAGTATCTCCTTGGTATCTCCTCAGACAAAAGAGGACAGGTTTTTCTAGTACCCATACTGAATGAAGATGTATACATCAATACACACTCTTAAAAGCCCTTGTTCCTAAAGAGAAAATTTTGACTTTGAACTGACAAAAAATGCATATTTTCCCTTGTGTTTAGCCCATCTGTACAAGACCCTCACTTTCAGGGAAAAAAAAGTGTGCTCAGCATAGGAGGCCATTGTCCCTGAATAAGGAGTTTATTCATATAATAGAAGGCCCAGCAGCGAGAGGTGGCATAGAACTTCACTGCTTAGAAAGCATGTAAGCTTCCATCTTGTAAGTGCACCTGCAGCCACCGAAATGTGCAGCCGAAAAAGATGGGGCGGACAGTCGCATGCCCTAGGAAGGACAGAGCAAGAACAGTCTCAGCTGCAGAGGAGGAGAGAGCTACCTGCCTATAAAGAGAGTGAATGGCCGTGGGGACACATTTGGGCCCAGGACAGCCCAGCTGCCTCTGTCTTGGAAAAGTCCCCACAGCTCTACTGGGGTGACATCAGCTCACATCTCTCTGAAGCCGTCTGCTTCCCCCCTGAATATGTGCTGTGGACACTGTGCTCCTTTAGTCTGTTAATGACCTCTTCATATGGGTCTTGACACACTTAGAAAATACAGACCAAGAAGAAATGGAATTTTTTCGAGTGGCTAACTTTTTATAAAAGGAACCAAGGCTGGAAGATGGCAGAGACACATTTCCTATAGTACATGATGTTCATATAAAATGTGTTCTTGGCTCCTTTCACACACAGTTTATCCTGCCTGTGAATCAGGAGGCAGAGAAACGGCACATAAAACTGTCCACACGAGCTGGCAGTACTGGAGGCCCTACATCCTGCTAGCTTGGCTCTCATGGCTACCAGATTGTGTGCCTATAACCCTTGCTGTTTACTGCCTGCGCGCTATACTCAGCCTTACAGAGAGGCTGGAGCTGAGATTCGGGAACCTCCATAGTACCATTGATATTCTGTACGAGAACACAAACCACTTCTGTATTGAGTAGGAATAGGATTAGGGTTCATACTTTAATCAACAGCTGGTCACAAATACTAGAACTGGTTTGCAAGTGATTTTGCAAATTAAAGCACTGATGTAATGTTGTATTGCTTGCTTGCTAGAAAAGTTCAGATTAAGGTGAGATACACAAAGAAACATGCAAGTCTCCAGCACTTCACAGATTTTAACAGCGTGCATGAAACACTGAAAAATCAGTAGCAGCATTTTTTGGCCAGTGATTACCCTACTGTGACAAAAGAAAGCTCTCCAGCCAGGAAACAGTGTCTCTCCCCCCAGCCTTGATCTGTCTTGCAGTGCAGAGGATGATAGTACACATTATCATTCCTATAGATAGAAAAGTATTCCTCGCTAGTTGGAGAGCTAGCCGGCTGAGCCACTTTTACTGTATCAGTCAGTGAACATGACATCATCCAAAAAGGGGCAAAATGGTAATTATCACAATTTTGGATACTACAAATGTTTAAAGAGCTTTTGTTGGGAAGTGTGAGAAGATCTGGAGGCTATTGACAGATTCCATTGTTATGAAAGGCTTTGGATTGACAGCCTTAAAAAAGAAAAGCTTTTTAGAAAAAGAAAATAAACCAAACTACGAATTATATTATTCAAGTATGTGACCCGAGTAAGAGAATGATGGGAGGGAGGTTTGTCTTCAGGGAGCTGTGATTCCCTTAGACAAGCCTGCCTGGTGAAGTAGTTCATTAGGAGAGTAAAAATAACCCACTTTCTGATGCTTGCTCCCTTTACTGGTACATCTCTTGTCCCAAACCCACTTTGCATTTTTAAAGAGGTGAAGTAACATTGGTTTACTGCTGCCTCTGAGCCCCAGTCAAGCCCCAGAAAGGAGCAGCAGGATCTCATGTGGCCCCTTTTCATCTTGGCAGCCTGTTACTTCTGGCACAATGCAGAAGAGAAAGTGCATCCTTTCTGTGTTCCCTCTCTATCCTGGCACTGCAGACAGTAGGCATATGCCCAAAAGCATGCATACAGCTTTCTGTGAAGAAAAGAAGCCATAGGAAATACATCAAGCCAAATTATTACACTGTTTGATATGCTGCCTTTATTCAAATAATTCCATGATCTGCTCCTCCGACGCTGGAATCAGTCAGCTATTTATCTCTGACCGTTTCCATTAGTCACAAGGGTATGTTTGATGGGCTGTGGGGCAGATGGGGGGCCAGGAGGGGTCCAGCTCAACTTGTTGGAAAGTGGGATGGAAATACTTGGCTCCCCAGTCTCGCCACTGCTGGTGCCTCGGTTACACCACAGCCCTCAGAGAGGGCTGGAGGATTAGGAGGTTGGGGAGAAAGGTTTGGAAGAGTGCTGTCTGCGGGAAAGCAGTCAAAGCTGGCAGTTGAAGTTAGCACATGCACTGCAAAATGTCATCCTAGCTCTTCTCCCTCTCTCCTTTCACATACCAGCTTCCCAGGGCACTTCACAAGGGTCTGGGACAAAGCCAAAGCAGCCAAATGAGAAAGTAAACAAGGCATCTGGCACCCAGTACCTCTGCTAAGGGCTCCCTTGCCCTGTGTCTCTGAAGATCTGTCACACCCGCAGGAGCCAAGGATGACAGTGAACTGCATTCAAGAGTCTTAAGTATCTGATTTTACAAGGTGTGGGGTTTTTTTTTCTGTGTGCAGTGTAATGTGCAGCAATTTAGCCACACATTTTCAGGGTGGTCACCCTGGAAGCTGAAGGGCTGCAGGATGCCTTGCTGCTGCCAGGTGAGGGGCATGGGCCAGACCCACACATTCCTGTTGCTGCAGTGCCTCCAGAGCATCCTGTTCCCTTCTGCAAATCCCCTACCAGCTCCTCTGCTCTGATTCTTCACTCTGCGTGTCTGTTCTGGAGAACAGGTTCTTCTGAGGATAGTGGGTTTTGGAGGTTTCCTGTATTTGGATGTCAAAGGTCTTTGCAAATGTCAGAAGCTGAGTAAAATCCCTTCATAGGGCAAGTTTTTCAAACAACTGGCATCTGTAAGCACATCTATAAATTCCTGCATATAGTTCCTGAAATTAGGCACCTTGAGCTTCTCAAGACAGTGGACAACAATAAAAAATCCAAACAACCCAACCTAAAAATAAAGAAGAGTAATGGCAGTTGATCTTAAAAAGTCCTGTTTAACCAAGGAACTGTAAAGGAAAGAGTAAGTTTACCAAAGGGCCTTGACTTCAGTGGTATTTTCATTCTGGTTTGCACAGAAGCCTACTATTGATATACCAGGTCAGAAGTCATATATTTCTCTCACTTTGTAGTGCTGAACTCTCTGAATGAATTTGATGCTAGAATTAATATTTTTTAAATGGGAAATTCACTTAGAAAGCATTAGGAGAATGAAAGGGCTAACAAATATGAGTCAAGATTTCAATATAATCTCCAGCTTAAGAGCTGGAAGCTAAAACACAGGATTTTCATAAAAGAGATTCTGAATTTTCTCTTTGAAAGATATGTTTTTATTTTTTTTATTTCTTTTAATGGTAAATCCCTGGAGGGCTTTTTTTTTTTTTTAAGGAAGATAAAAAGAGAAGACTGCATTTCAGTTTGACAAAAGCTGAGACAGACATCATCCAGCTGCAGGTGCCCACAACTGCAGATGACTTTTCTGAGAGTCCTTCCTGGAAGGTGAGAGGAAAGAGCGGAATTCTTCCGAGGGGAAGTTGATACCTGAGCAGGACATGGAGTAAAGATACAAAGGGCAATTGCTTCCCCAGTTGCCCTCTATTAAAGGACATAGGAACACAGATTTTAGTAGATTTTGTCTAACATCACTAAGACACAAAACACAGAGAAGTAGGGTCTAAAAACCAGCACAAAGATAGATTGTGGGGACAGCAAGTATGTGATTCTCAGGGTTGACATCAGTATGTAGGATGGAACCGGGTAGGGGTTTAAGGCAAAAAAGTGTATTGTGTGTTGATGTCATTTCTGGGATCCTAACTTGGAAATCAGCTTCCCCTTTTACATCCTTGGGCCATGATCTAGCTACATGCTTAGAAGGTGAGCTTGTATAGCAAGAACATGAGCCACATGAACAGGACATGTTGACAGGGCAGTCTGTTACAGATATGTTCTAACAGATATGTTCTAATTTTATCAAATCCAAAGTGACACAACCCTGCAGGAGACCAAATCTGGTGGCAGGCACACTGAGATGTTGGGGAGATGGTGAGAGCAAGTATTCACAGGAGGGCTCTCACAAACTTCTCACATCCAAGATGTGGGCTGCTGTCAGGCACTTCCAGCCCAGATCTCTTCCTGGATGTGCAGAACTCCTCCCTGGCAAAGTCCTATGAAAAGTTCTGGCTGATTGCTGGCCATTTTCCTGGGAAGAGATATACCCCAGGCCATCTCCCAAGGTGTTCATTCTCTAAGCAATCATGCCCAACAGAGCAAAGCTCACTGCTGTGGCCCATGGAAGTACTGCCAGCAAGGTTAAGTTCTGGCGTCCTTGTGAAGGTTTCTCTCCAGCTGTGGCACCAGCCTTATCGCAGTTGTGCTTTCCCATGTCGTATTTACCCTCTCAGGTTTCGTGTGTTTTCCTTGGGCTCCCCTTGGTAAACGTTTGGCTGCAGCATATTATTAGGGGAACAAGAGCTTGGTATTAAGTGATGATTATGCAATTTATTCTGACAGCGAAAAATGTGAAAAGAGGAAATTGACATTTGTGATTTTAGTTATGCGCTGACAACTATAATTAATCTTAATTCCAGCAAGTACCAGGTAAGTGAATGTGATGGGAAAGCTTGCATTTTCATTGCTGCTGCCTAGGGACAGCTACTTAATCATGGCAATAAAATGGCACAAGTTAAGGAATTAAAGAGGGCAGAAACTTTGGGCTAGTTTAAATGCAAATAGAAAAGAAAGACATGAAAATGCAAAGAAATTCAGATGCATAAAAGGCACAAGTGGACTATTTAGAAAAATACCACTGTACAAGGATAAAATAGCAAGAGATAATTTTATAACAGAAAAACAAAAATCTTTCCAAAAACCCAGCTAAGGGCAATTGTAAACAGAAACAGGAAAGGGCTGAGCTTAGATCTAATATACAGAAAAAGGCAGAGCAACTATCTTTCACTTTATTGATATAAAACTTCTTATGAAAGTGAATGAAGATTGATCTTTTTATTTTGTCTTTTGAGGAGGAAAAATTGTTTTTTGATATGCCATTATTTTAAAATGAAAATGGCTGATGATTTTGATCAACAAAGTGCATCAACCATTTGCAATGAAGAGGCCTAAATCAGCTTTAAACTACATGAAGTGAAAACTAAGGGGTTTTTGGTAAGTCCTGTTGGGGAGAAAACACAGTCCTTCAACTCATTTAATTTCTGTTCATTGTGTATCAAATTAAGAGATGGTACCTACTGCCTTCAGGCAGAAGGACAGGCTAGATGACTTCTTAAGGTCGTCTTTCCCTCTGCTTTCCCCTGGCTATAATTGAATGGAATAAGATACATAGTGTTCCCTTTCCCTTTTCCCACCGAGCTTTTTTCTTCAGGCTTATTTGAAAAATGTGCTTAGTGCAGGGTGAGTGCCTGCTTCACAAATATGGCATTGACTGGGGTCCCTAGCACTGCCATAATGGAGATCAGAAGAGAAAGAAACCAACTTCTGAGGAATATTTCAGAGGTGTTAATATCACCCTGCATTACACCCAAGGCCATGGGCTCTTCCACCAATGCAGATCTACATATAGTTTTGAGTATTCTCTGGCTTATAGGAGGTAGTTTCTCCTGACAACCAAATATACCTTAATTTTGCAGAATTTAGTTTTTTACAAGTTAGAGTGAGACTGTATTGTTTGCAGCATGTCCTGTTTGGGTGTATCCCTGTACTTGACCTGTGGCTCCTGCAGCTTGTGGAGGGGAACCCACAGGGCCAAGGTTTTTGGATATGCATCTCACAGAATGTGTACCACTTTGTGGAGCACCACTGGCTCAGAGGAGAGCCCAAGGTTGGCTCCATGCTTCCTCCAGGTCTGAAATTTGCAAAATTTTCCTCTGTCCAATTTTAAAACAGATAAATCCACACACATACATGCACAGATTCTACAATATATTTGGCTTCTAAACGTCTAATATTAACTCCTTTTGACATCTTAGGCACACATTCTGTATCCAAACTGAGATTTACAAAAACCTTCATTTACAGTCAGACTGTGGAAATCTCAACCACAAAAAGTTGCAAGTCCAATGAAGTAAATTAAAGAAAAAAAACCCAGTAAAATACATTTATGACTAGCATTTGGTTATATTTAGCATAAGCAAATCTGATGCTCCGTGGCACAATGCCAAACATGTGAGGGTCAGAAAGAAATTTCCACCACAGCTAATTTCTGTGCATTACTGCACAACCAGACAGGTGTTTTGTGTGGTGTTTAAGCTTTCTTTAAAAAAAAAAAGGTAGTGGTTGCCACTGAATCTGTTAATGAACACCAGCAGTCTAATCTGGTGTTTCATTGATTTTCACTCCTCTAACTGTCTTTTAAGAAAGGCCAGTGAAAGAACTGCTGGTTTTTTTTTTTCCTTGGGAGCTTCTCTCTACAAAGCAAAAGACATGAAAAGGACATGTATAGGAAACAGAATCCCTCCCCCCTTGTGCCATGTGTGTCACCATTTATGAAAATGAAGGCTGTATGTAAGTCCACAGGAATGTTCATCACGGGCAGCAAACTCTTCTCTTAAGAGAAGAGTTCTCTTACATCTCTTCTTCTTAAAGAAGATTAATTCTTTAAAGGGTCACCTATTCCATCCATTTGGTGGATAAATCAGAATACAGGAAGAGATTTAAGTTTTTCGACCAAAATCTCTGATTTCTGTGAGATGGCTGGAAATGAGGCTACTAGTGCTTCCAAGCATCTCCTTGTACAGATCAGCAGGTTACTTTGGCAGGGTTAGAGCTGACAGCCTACAGATTGCACTATCCCATCTAAGCCATGGCACAAAAAGCCTTTGGCATCCTTAACTTCTACCTCCAGTATAAGAAAAATCTTCACTAGAATAAATTTTTAAATTGCAGCAGAGTTAATTGTGTAGCAATGCTGACATTCAAACAATGAGATGCTTTAATAACTTATACCAGAATAACAATTTGATTGAGAAATCTGATGTTTTGGGATGGACTTAATTGGACATTCTGTGATGTATTAGATCCTAGATAACCAGGTTCTTCAGCTCAGTATGGTGCCTCAGCAACCCACTGAAGGAGTCTGTATAGTGAGGGAAGGAAAGTCCTTGCTGTGTCTCAGGAAACAACTACAAGTGGGTCGTGTTGCCCACCTTCTTAGGACTGATGGGCTGTCAAAAAATTTGCCTTTTTTACAAGGGGAACTGCTGAGTAGATAAAGAGAAAACACGTCACCAATTTTGCAAAAAGGTGTGAATTCATTGACAGGAATTGATTTCAGTAGTCTTCTACTGTGGCTGAACTTGGTTTATGCCTTAAAGGGAAGAGTGCAGCAGTTATGAGGAAAAGTTATTGATGAGGACATTTTTCATGTGAAGAGAAGCCTGTTTTGTTTTTCGATATGCCAAGATTGGCAGATTCCATTTATTTTTCAACAACCTTGCATAAGGATAGCGTTAGAAGGCAGCATTCAAGTCTAGTGGAGCAGCTTATGATTCCACCAGTGGATCTAGGAGAAAAAAACTCCAGAGCTTGAATTAGAACCTGACAGGTAGATGAAAACAGAACCATTTTTCACCGCAGCACAATCTTAAACAACTGTTCATATTGCCAAGAGCAAAATAGAAAAATCCACCCACCCACATGATTTCCAAGCGATTTCTAGGCTATACAAAGGCATAGTGGGTGCACCAACTATAAGGCCATTTCTTAGCCTTGTAAGTCACAAGCAGGTCTGAAAATGAGAACTTTACTGTTGTGTTCTGGGCTTCACCATGTGCTAAGCACCAGGCTTTGGGATGATCTGACAAGGTGTTGGTAAAATAGAGGTAATGATGCTCATCCACCTGGTAGGGGACAGAGCTGAATACTGAAATTCAGAATAGTGGTATTAAGGACCTGTGTGCTGTCTTCATAACTGGCTTAAAAATAGTGTCTTTCAAGTCAAGATAACCCTTTCTATCCACCCTCTCAGAAAAGAAAAAAAGGTTGAAATACTGTTAGAAAATACAAGAAATACACAGAGCTCATAATATTTGGCAGTACTACCTTGCAAAGTATTCACTGCTCTTTGACAAATGGTCAAACCAATCTTATCTGGTCCAAAGCATTTCTTTCTTAGCCCATGTTTTATTTCAGAAGTAGCTTCTGTGGGAAAGGCTGGCTGTCAGCCCTGGGCATGGTGTATCTGCATTGATGAACAAACATTTGGATCTGCAATTTCAGCAGGACTTGGAGAGAGCACTCCAAATTAAACGGGTTAAACATTTCCATCAACATACATAGCACAGACAGATAAAGTTAAAAGACAGTTTGAGCTGGTTCAGAGCTGATTCAAATTCAATTTACTAAGCCTGACTCATAAATGGAGCCTAGTGTCGGTAAGACTTCTAACAGAAAATGTGCAGTCTTTGTACTTTCTACGCTGAATAAGTACCAAACCAGATGGCACTGGCTCTGGGATTGAGCAAACAAGTCTCATTTCCGTGCAGGGACAAATGTGCTGACTCTACATAATGCTTACAGGTGTTATTCAATATAACAAGCACTAATAACAGACTTTCATCTACGGGATGACCTTGCCCGAAGGCCTCCAAGCTCCTGAACACAGATAAACTCCAAACATAATTTACATTAAACAGGCAATATGCCTGACTGGGTCACATAACAGGAACAAAGTTTGGGAGAAAACTTGGCATGTTTTGATCACCCATCTGCAATGATCAGTGGCAATAGCAAGAGCAAGAAAGATGCAGTAGCCTTGTCTCCTGTTCCTTCTGCTCGTGACAGGAAGGAATTGTCCCAGCAGAGAGAATGCTATCAACAAGGAGCAAGCTGCAATCAGGTTCTTTGCTCTTTGGGCAATCCCTTAGAGAGTGTCGTGATTTGTTACTCATTCCCTTTAAGATATATGCAGGCTCCAAGGATTTTTCAGGCTTGGATGTGATCCCAGTCTCAAAAGATGTCTGGGAAGGAGGCTCTGAAAAGAAGACCTGAGCCTCGGTCTTTGGGTTTACTTCTGGAGGTGAGAGGTGGTTGGCTCTTTTCAAGCAGAATTGACCCTTCTTCCATCCCAAGGAGTTTCGTCCCTCCATGCAGAGATCTTTGGTGAACCTGAAACTACAGGCACTGATGCTGCCTACTGGGAGCAGCAGCTGAGGTTTGTTACTGTGGGGTTGTGCTGAAACCATTCCTATTCACGGACTTAATCGTGGCTCCTTACTGGTGGCAGGCAAGACATCAGGACACAGTCTGAGAAAGACAAGGTCTTAATGATGAGAAAAGGTAAAGGCTGTTGTATTAAGCAGTTAAATCACCTCTTAAAGGAGCAGATAAGCTCTCAATACTCATACAGGATTAATGCCCATCTTGGAGAGGATACAAAGAGCTGATCAGAACTACTAATGACCCCTGTCTCTTCCAGATGGGTCAGTTTGCAAGTAGTTTGCTGGCATAAACCCAGAGACACATAAAGAAGCAAGTCTTCAGTCTTTGCTGGAGGAAATGAATTACAAAGAAGATATTAAAGCAATGTGTCTGCACTCATTTTGCATCAGAAAGATGGAAGGAGTTCATTTCAATCCTCCCTCCCCTTGTCATCAAGTGTCCTAACACCAGTGAAATCCCTTTCACATCAGGTCAGGCAGATCGCCTTTCAGCGACTGCTTCCCCCAGCCAAGAGGGAGAACAGGGCTGGCCAGGCAGCAGCTGGGAGCTGGGGTAGGCAGCAGGTGCTGAACACTTGTGGATCCCTGGAGTTCCCCAGCCCTGGGACTGGGAAGCCAGCAGTTGGGAGAGGGCTTTTATCAGCTCTTGCTCTGGGTGGGGCTGGAGGAACACTGCCCTACATCAGTGTTCATGCTAGCACAATAGCGGTATGTGAGGGGTTGCTGGGGCACCTGGGACGGAAGGTGCTGCCATTTGGGGCTCCAGGAGAATGAGTAACTCTTGGTTGCATGAACAAGGTTGGGTTAGATGGGGTGAAAGTTGCAGAGCCTGCCCCTCTGTGCTCTCACCCCATACTGAGTCTGACTCTTGCATGCTCTCTGCAGCTCACGGTATATGGGGCAGATGTGAAACACACAGTAGAGGTTGTGGCAGATGAGAAAAGGAGGAATAGAACTGTGCTAGGTGTGGCCTACAAGGAGTGGTGAACTCATGAGTGGGCAAAACTCATGTCATGTTAAAATGCACCTTACCTGCTGTGGTTAGACAGACGTGTTTCTGTGCTGTGCACCTACCTAAACATACATTCACAAACTTGCCTGCTGTCAGCCTATTTAAACCAGATGTCATATGGACCAAAAGGCTTCTTTTATGTGAAAGGAACCACTCGCATAGATCAAAATGAGGTATAGAATGTGGTGAAAGACTTGCAGAGCAGGACCCCACTGCACCTCTGGCAGTGAAAGAAGCCATGGCATTGCAGTCCACAGGCTCTGGAAAGGAAAAGGTGCCTGATATCCTTGTCACAGAACAGCTTACATCCAGACGAAGTGCAAAGTGAAGGTTAAGCAAGATGAAGTGATTTCAGGATAATATGAATCCCAAGCATTTTTTGCCACTGGTGATAAAGATTAAGGCCTTATTAAATACAGCAGACCAAACATTTGAGGACGATAAATTTGTGTTCCTGACATGAAACATTCAGGAGAGATTTAGAAAGGTGGAATTTTTCCCAGCATTCATGGATGGGAATGGCAGGTGGACAGGAGAGGAGGTGCAGCCAGTTACAGGAACCTGATGCTCACAGACACTCTTGTGTTATCACTCCTTGGTTATTGCCATGCCCAGGTGCCTCGCAGTACTTAGGCAGCCCAGTCTGCAGCAAGTTTAAGAAAAAAAAAAGAAAAAAACCAGTGTCTAAGCAGATTAAAAAGGCAGCTTCACAGCCTTGGGCAGTCCCTGCTGGAGAGTGCCCTCCGGCAGCACTGCAGTGGATTGTCTTTGCTCTGCATGCACTTTGGGGCACTGTCAGATATCAGATATTGGCTAGACCCTGAAGGACTGTTTTAATGGCCGTAGAAGCTGCGTAAATTAAATTTTGGATACAGACCATCTCCCCATAATAGAGCTGAAGAAGCCATGCTACTGAGAAGGTTTCCACTAAATAATAACTAACATTTATTTTGATTGTGAAGAGTAATTTTAAAATTTTTAATTAAAGTCTAAACCCTTACCAACACCGAAAATGTGGATTAAAAAATTGCAATTGAAACTTCAGAGGTGGAGAGGTATTACTATCTCAGTTGTAACAAATTACATCTGGGGAAGTGGGAGTCCTAAGTTGGGCGACAGGGCAATACACTTGCCGAAACCTAACAATAACCCAAACCCCTAGACCTAAACATAACCCTAACCCTAACCCTAACCCCAACACTAACTCTACCCCTCACCCCTAAGCCTAACCCTAACCCTAACACCTAACCCTAACCATAACCCTAACCCGAACCCTAACCCTAACCCTAACGCTAACCCTAACCCCCTAACCCTAACCCTAACCCTAACCCCTAACCCTAACCCTAATGCTAACCCTAACCCAAACCCTCACCCCTAACCCCAACTCGAACCCTAACTGTAACCCTAACCGAAACCCTAACCCTAACCGCTAACATTTAAACCTAACCCGNCCCTCACCCCTAAGCCTAACCCTAACCCTAACACCTAACCCTAACCATAACCCTAACCCGAACCCTACCCCTAACCCTAACGCTAACCCTACCCCCCTAACCCTAACCCTAACCCTAATGCTAACCCTAACCCTAATGCTAACCCTAACCCAAACCCTCACCCCTAACCCCAACTCGAACCCTAACTGTAACCCTAACCGAAACCCTAACCCTAACCGCTAACATTTAAACCTAACCCTAACCTAAACCCCAACCCTAACCCCTAAACCTAACCCTAACCCTAACCCTAACCCTAACCCTAACCCTAAAACTCACCCAAAATGCAAGCCCTAACCGAAACCCTAACCCTAACACTAACCCTAAGTTTAACCCTAACCCTTTCCTAACCCTAACGTTAAGGCTAACCCTAAGCCTAACCCCAAACCCTAACCCTAACACCAACTCAAACCCTAACCCTAACCCCTAACCTTAGCCCTTACTCTAACCCTAACCCCTAACCATAAACCTAACCCTAATCCTAACCCGAACCCTAACCCTAACCTAACACTAACCCTAAAAATAACCCCAACCCTAAGCCCAAAATTTTAACACTAACATTAATCCTAACCCCTAATCCTAA
>VYZQ01029424.1:0-19037 GCA_013400655.1 Mystacornis crossleyi
TTCTGTGATTCTGTGATTCCAAAATCAGGGATTGTCTCTTACCAGACCTGCCCTGGGGCCATATATCCTTCATCACACACGCGGGTGGTGGCAGACTCACCTGAATTTGTTTCCAACAACAAAGACCAACACCACAACCACCACGCGCAAAAAATCCCACAAACAACCCCTATTGTAGCAGAATACAGGGTTAAAGTTGCAATTACAGACTTGGTAACACAGTTACCCAAGAGAAAAATAAACCAATTACAAAAAAAACCCCAACAAAACAAAACAAAAACAAAAACAAACAAACAAAAAACCCCCCACAAAAAACAACCAAAAACACAATTCCAGATTATATTTAACACTCAAATTCCTCCTTAATTGCTCCAGTGTCTCAGCCAGTTTGCAGGGGAGGAGTGGGGACTGGCAAATTAGCTCCCCCCAGGGCTGCTTCCCCCTGGGGAGCTTTCCCAATTTACATTCCCATTGTGTTCTTTAATTAGTACATTCCTACATCTTTTCTGAGAGTCCCAACACTTCCAGGGCTGTGACAGTACTTTATAAATAATAAATCGGAGGGAGTATTCACTGTACCCTGCTTCACTCCTCCCAGTGTCCCGGCCGGTGTCTGGCAGCTTTTGCAGGGACCACACACAGCCTAGAGCAGCCCACCACTGCCAGCCTCAGAGGCAGCCTTTGGTGAGGACATCAGTAACCTCTTTTCATTCCCCCACCTTGCACGACTTATTTGGAGTCCTGCTTCGTGCACAGGATTCTCCCAGACGAAGCATTTGGACTTCGTGACATCCCCGTAATGTGGTTCCAATGCAGGTGAGAAGGGCTGGGAGGAAAGCTTGAGAGAGGCCCCTGCAGCCCTTTGTTTGATTAGGATGATGCCCAGAGGCAGCACTGGACCAGTCAGTCTTTTTGGAGGCCTCCCAAACCCAGCATCAGCAAGCGTGGGGCATGCTGCCCCTCCACAGGAGGACACAGGCAATACCCTCCAGCCCAAGATTCCTGGCACCCCAGGGACACATGAACTTGTCCTTAGGGGTAATAAAAAGGGGTAATTTATTTATTTATTTATTCTGCAGCACATCAGCCAGCCTGTGCCAGGAGCAGAGCCCAGGAGTCCCTGCCATGCAGGAAAACCTCCAGCGCCTTCAGCCTCACAAAGGTTTCACACAGATAATCCTGGAAACCAAATGGCAGAAAAAGCCCAAAGTAAAGGAGACACAACGCAGCCAAGCCATGCACCAGAGCCACAACCCAACATTTTCCCAGGTCCCGTTAGGGATGATTTATGAAGGCTGACACCATCGTTAACCTCTGACCATGTCCCCACTGCCTACAGGGCATTTCGCAGCCTGTCTTTGACTGTCCAGCAGCAGTGTGGGGGGGACTATGGAGATTTTATCACCCCTGTTAATGCAGTTAGGTGGTTTGAAGGAGACCCAGTGGATCATCTTACCTGCAGCAACCCAGTCACTCTGCTTGCTCCCAGGATGTGCCCTGCACATACGGGGTGCTTGCACACACGTGCAGCACTGCTTGGCACAGGCATCGGGCACTAATAACCTGCCATTTGCAACCCCATCTGGTTCTGACATGTCCATTATTCAAAGGCATTTGGCAAAGACCTTGGGCAACTCATTTGCAGAGTCCGGGTCAGTTCACAAGCTCATGAATTCCCAAACTATTTGCTGGCCGTGCTGGTAGCCAAACCATGAATAGGTTTTTGGCAGACTTGAAAGGAGACAGTGTTTTCTGAAAACACCTGCCCTCAGAGGCTGCAAAAGCTCACAGATTTCCATTCCTATTTAAGATGCATATCCAGCCCTCTGTAAAGCTGTACTAAGATGAAAACCTGACTTGTCTGCCACTATAGAGAATTCCTTATTTTTTATCAGTCTCATGGGAGATCAAGTGACATCAGTCCCTGAGCCAGGGGTGCAAATCTCACCTCACCTCACCTCACCTCACCTCACCTCACCTCACCTCACCTCACCCTTCCCTGCCCCCCAGGGCTGAAAACCGAGCAGAGCAGAACCATCTCCTCGTCTGGAACCATCCCCAGTTCCTTTGCCCTGCCCCCTCTCATCCCACAAACGGTGCAATTGGCTGACTCTGCTTCAAGCCAAGCCCACAACCCAGTGATGCCCTGGGAGCAGAGGCAGCAGTAGCCTTGGATGCTCCTGGTCCTACAGCTACTGCATCAGGATAATACATCAGCTGGAGCACGAGGATAGACCTGCAAAAAGCACACCTGGCACCTGTATTTTCAGCCAGTTCATATCATACTTTGCTCTGCCTCGACCCACCAGACCTGCAGACAACTGGAGTTTGCTGCCTCTCACGTGCAAGGATGCAGCGAGCTTTTCCCTCCTGCCCTGAAGCTGAGGTTCCACTCTCCTCCCAGCTGCCTCGCTGGTGCAAATCCTCACTGCAGTCTCTTCAATCAGTGGGCAACCCTTCCCTGCTGCAAACAGCAGCCCATAAGGCTCCCGGAGATCAGGCGGCACCGCACACCCGCTCGGAGAGGCAGGAGGCACAGGCGGGGGAATACGAGACGTGATTTGCTCGGAGACAGCTCTGTGCTTTTGGCAGGACTCGAGGGCATTTGTTTTGAAGCTGTGTTTACATGCCTTTGATCAGACGTGTTTAACTTTTCTGGTGCGTGACAGCAGCAAAACAAGTTTGAGACAAGGATAATGAAACACATTGTGCGCCCGTACATGTAAGCGGCTACAACAAGGCTGCGCACATCAGCAGCTCAAACTGGAGATGGGGGCGGCAGGGGATGGGTGCCAAGAGGGGGAGATGCATCGTGATGATGCCAAACAACAAGTTGGAAAAAAAAAAAAGAAAAAAAAGAAAAAACCAAAAGAATAAAAAGGAAAAAAGAAAAAAAAAAGGCACTAACCCGGCAACAACAGCTCAATCTCAGCTCTTGGAACTGGCAGAGTGAAGTCTGTGCTTAGCACGGGTGCAGAAGTAAAACTCCGTCCGACATCGCAGGGAGCTCTTCCTGAGCAGATAAACTGCTCCCATCGTGGCTCAGGGTTTGCTCTCAGCAGCACCAGAGGGCACCTCAGGTATGGAGCAGACCCTGCTTTTTCCAGCCTCTGAGGTTCATCAGCACTCTCAAAGTCAAGCGCCACCTTTTAGGAAATGCCAGCACAAGATCAGAGAGCAAAACGGAAAAGCAGCTTCCAGAGATGCTCCTAAAATAGCTGCTCTCTGAAATGCTATGGGCACACCTGGCACAATTAGCAAGGATGTATCTACATATGTATAGACCAGTAATTGGATCACTGAACACCCTGTCATCATTTCAAGCCCCACAAGGCAATAAAAACTCTCTCCCAGCACCCTAAGGAAAGGCAGAGAGTACTGCCGGCATCCTTTCAGCACAGGAGAGTGCATGGTCATAAAGATGGGAAATGTTTCCAGGCACTGCAATGTAAACAGCCCCACACTCAACTGCAAATGAAGACCCTGGCATGGGGCAAAGCCTCAGGAGACAGAGGGCTGCTCCTACAGAGCAGTTCAGATGCAATAATGCTATTTTTGAGGTTATACGAGACATGGAGGAGTGTGGATGATCCAGCCCTCTGGTAAAGAGCAAACCCAAGCATCTTATCCCTAGCAGTATGTCTGATTTACTAATGCAAAATGCCAGCAGAGAGACTTTATAATACAGTCCCATGCTGATCATGCTTTGAGATAAGAGGTGCCACCATCTCTTTGTGCTTAGCACAGCGGATGAGCAGAGCACGTTGGCACAAGAGGTTTCCTAATGGCATGCCACCTCACTACACAACCTGTCAAGCCCGCGCAGGCTTAAGCAGTGGATCTTAGTTGGCAATAGTGGGGGAAATGAATACTCAGCTGTGATAAATATTTAACGTGCTTTTAGTCCTGAAGAAGTGTAGCACTGAGGCCATCATCCTGTAAGTGAAAACCAAGGCTGATTAATGGGAGAACGTACTCCCATTTATGGGAGGTTAGGATCAATCCCAATTCTCAGCTATTTGTTGAATCTTTAATGCTCTTTTTCGATAGCAGAGTTCCTTGGTGAAGGGCAGCATCCTAATAAGGCTGCTTTAACAGCAGGGATGTTAAGGGGGTATAAATAGAAGACCCCTGTACAAATAAACAGTGAGGTAAAAAAGGAAGGTTTCGTGTGGTCACTGCTGTTGGCTGGCTTGGAAAAAGCAGTTTTCAGGTCCCCACTCTTCTTTGGAGGCTGGATTTACTTCTTTTGGCGTTTTCTCTGTCATCTCAGAACTGAGCCCAAGGTTAACACTCAGGCCAAAGACAAGCTGCTGCTCTGGGAGGGAGGGAACAGTCAGTGGCAGCCCAACAGTCTGTGTCTGACCTTTGCACATCCTTCATTCCATGCTGGAAAGGTCTCCACCTTCTTCCACACCTCAGCCCTCTTGTCAGACCCACAGTTTAACCATCTCATGCTCTAATTCTTCCCCCATCTGAGCAAGGTGCCCCCATACCACCTTCCATCTCACCAGCCAAGATTAATCCCCTGCCTCTGTAGTTACATCAGCATCAACCACTCCCCTCCTATGCTCTCAAACACTTCTTTCCCGAGTGAGTACCCAGGGAGAGCAGGCAGCTTGCACTTACGAGGCATTTGCCATATCCCATCAAGGAGAGCATCCCCCTTTTGTCCCTTTTTGGTTTTCCATCGCATCATCTTCCTGTACCCCCCTATTCCCGTGCTTGCTTCCCCCAGTAAATCTCCTTCTGATTTCCTCACCATCCAGTAGGACCCGCCTCGCCTCCTGCAAGCAAAGCTCTCCCTGCACATCTCTGCTCGCTAGCCATCCCCATCTTGCTGGCAAGCAGCACGGAAGCAAGACCACAGACATCAGCCTTGTAATGAAGATGAAGAGCCCCACAGCCTTGCCGGCCCTCTCCATCTGCCCTCACCTTTCCGGTTGCATTACGCCTTACGTTGTTTCTTGTCTGAAACTAAACATCAGCTCCTTCCTCTTACTCTCACCCCAGCCTTGTGCCGGGGTCGTTACAGCATGAAAGGGAGGGGATGAAAAGTGAGCCAGGACAGGGGACAGCAAGAGGCAGTGGGGGAGAGGGTGTATTCACAGCAGCAGTGACCAAAGATGCCAGAGCCAAGTGCAGGTTCCCAAGCATGACAGGTGCTGGTACATCCCTGATGAGCCACTCTGGCTCCATCAAAGAATCAGCTGGAACAGATGTGGTTGTCTGAGCTGAGAAAGGATGCTGGCTTCTCCCCAGAGTGACAACTGGGATGAGAAGACAGTGTCACCCACAGGCAGAAGCTAAGAACCTCTTTGGCCCCTAAAGCCCTCTCTCCTTCTCCACACTGCAAGGGCACCAACCTTCAAAATCCCTTCTCTACCTCCAGCCCTGAATCTGCCATGGTGGAAAAAAAATGCGGTCCCTTCAAAAATGAGACTGGCCCAAAAGCAGGCAGCATGGCCAGACAATTTTCCTGCAGGGCTGCCAGTGCTGGAAGAATGAGGGAGAGGTCTGCACCCTCTCACAGCTGTACACACACATGCTACACACACAAGGAGTGTACACAAACAGGGGATGTCCACATTCCCTTCTACTTGCACCATGGACTGCTCCTCACTAACCATCCTCCAGGATCATTCAGCATCTCTTCCCCCAGTTGCCATCACCACTGTAATTGTCTTTCCTCATCCACCACTGCAAACAGCGATAACGAATAATGATACGAGGTTAAGCCTCTGCTGCAGATTGACCTGCCATTGTCCTCAGTGACAAGAGGTGCCAGACATCTGTCCGTGCCCTGTGACAGTCCTCAAACACACTTCTCTGTGTTGCCATAAGATTTTCAGGGAGATACAGTGAGTCATCCTCCTCTGCCTATCTTAAGCAAGCTGTCCCAGGCCTTCCTTGTGCTCCTAGTAAAAAACCCAAGGAAGCGGAAGTATTGTTCTGTGTGTCCCTGCAAGGTGCCAGAGACAGAAGCTGAGATGCAACCTGCTGGCATTACAGGAAAAATCAGCACCAGAGAACCAGCCAGGCCCTCAGGTGGACAGCTTTATACCCGATGCCCCCATGGGACTCTGCACACCCACCCACTGCCAAGCAGCACAGCTCGATTCACCACGTGGCAATGCCAAATCGAGGAAGGATGCTCTCATCCCAGGGAAGGCACAACCAAGCCCTAGGCTGCAGCCAAAATGCCCAGGTGCTCTGGCTTCTTGCCCTAAACCAGGATACCCTTTGGCTGAGCCACATGCTTGGGAAGACGATGCCTGTGCAAATGTTAAAAACAGGGCTGCTTTTGTTTACAGGCTGCTGGCAATGGCACTGCACACCCCACATCCTCCCCCGGCCAGGAGCGAGCTCCAAGAAAGGAAATTACACAAGCCAGAAGGTTTGATGGAATGAACCCATTGGGCGGCTTGAAGATAGCTATTAATGGAGAGCTTTCTCTAATTGCTTTTGTATAATCTGGGGCTGCTAGGCGGAACTGGGTAATAAATGAAATCCAATTACATTTTCTCTCAGTATTTATTTTATTAAGTAGAATTCATCAGCTGATGAAGGGCCCCTCGAGGTAATGGCTCATGACCTAGTGGAAGGCACTTTTTTTATTATTATTATTTTCCCCACTTGGGGAAGCAGATAATTCTGTTTCCCAGTAAGTGCAGACTGCCCCACCTGCACCGTAGGAAGCACAGCAGGTCCCAGGGCAACATGAATCCCACGAGGACCCACACTGTCCTCCCGAGTGGGATGCCCGCTCTGACTGCTGGCATCCCTATGAGCACAATGGGTGATTAAACCCCAGCTTCTGTGTGCCAGCCAGAATGGAGATGGGTTTACAGCACACAGCACGCATGGTGTGCTCCAGAGGGCTGCAGCAGGGACGAGTCCCACCGGGAACGCAGCAGGAAGCAGTGTCACTCCACGTCTGCTCCCCAGGAGGCTGGACTCTGATGCCAGCGCTGTTTCCCTAGGGTGAGTCTCCTATGCAGGGCTCAGAGTGTGGGCTCAGATTGGGCTCAGGACTACAACTGACCAGGCTGAGAACACTGTGAACACCAGCAGCTCAGATCCACCACATCCAGCCCCACATTCCAGCACATCCATGAAATCTTGCATCTCTCTGCAACACAGCACCTCAACCACCACGTGCCGGTGGTTTAAACCCAGTTACTGGTGGTGTTGACACAGTTGCTGCCATGAAGCCTGCCCATCAAGGTGACCACAAGCACTAGTCCCACAGAGAGATGCCTAGCCAAGCCTTTTGCCACTGTTAGCACGCTGGCATCAGCAGGTAAAGCATGCCAGGAATATCTGGTGCTGGCAGCAGTGCAGGGCACTCCAGCTACCAAGCAGGGTTTGCTGGAAGCCATAGCACTGCATCAGAACAGATCCTAGGCCCTGGCACAATGCCTCTTCTGTGGTACGAGAGGCAGCAAAACCCAGTGTGGGTCAAGAGAGGTTGCTCCAAGTGTATCCTTACAAGCTGTATCCAGCATCCATCCCTGTGGAGCACCATGGCACCACCGCAGCACAAGACCCTTCCTCCTCCTCCCTCCACACCAAAAAGCATCAATGGGGCTGGGGTCTGCCAGTTAATCATGGGGTCTGGTGCAGCACTGTTGCCCTCCTAGTGGAGTCCACAGCAAGGATCCCTCCAGCATGAGCAGGCAGGATGCTTTGGGGATCTTACAATCAGCTGCTGGGCTTTTCACCATCCCTCTTCCCATCCAGATATTGACTGACGTTCACCCCTGGCTCCCAAACCCAGCGCCGACAGCCGCAGCTCGCTCGGCTTTTACTGCCATCTTGTCATACAAACAATTTATCACGCACCAGTGAGTGCTGTTACAGACGACAGACTCCAGTGTCCATTAATTAACAGGAAATACTGAGAGAGGCATATACACATGCACAAATCTGTCTGAGAGGTTTCCTACAGCATCCACCGCGGATGCACCCATGTGCTGCCACAATAAGCACAGTCTCTGGAAGCCACAGCAGATGTAGCCAGCAGCAGCCAGGCTCAAAACAAAGAAAAAGCAACACTATGAGGAAGAAAACCAGCTATGGAGGTGATAGAGTAATGTGGTTTTATTCCTGAATAGTAAGAAACTACTCAGCTTAGGGGATCAAAAAAAGGGTGGTGATTTGAGAACGGGGAGCAAGCAAGCCATGTCCCAGCTGCTGAGCTTGGGGTGAAGGTGACTTCAGAGAGACCTCCAAAGGGCTTGCACAGCCTTTTGCAGCAGGAGCAGCTAATGCTTTGCCTACCCTTGCACTAGGGATGAGGTGTTCCTGGCTGCTGCACCCCGCTTCCAAGCCTTCCAAGGCCCCATCAAGGCGGGGTAAGCCCAGTTCCCCATCATGGCAGCAAACCCAGCAGCCTTACACATCCCAGACCACAGCTCAGCAGCACTGAACAAATGCCTGCTGGAGCCTGAGCCCTCATGCTGCTGGGCCAACTAAAAATAAATGAGGTGTGGGTTCACAGAGAGTCAGCGCCAGGTTTTAGAAGTGCTGTGTGTCACTGGTTTTGCTGCAGAAGCCAGGCACAGAGGATAAGGAAAAAGGTTTTCAGAGGGCAAGGAAAAAGTGTTTCAGAGGAATCTTCTGAAACTCATCTGGCTTTTTGATTTGGGAAGAAAACCTAAAACCAGTTGGAAAGGAGATCTAAACATCATGTCAGAATCCAGCTCTTCATCTTTTTCACAAGTGGGCTTTCACTTTCTTCTGTGAGGCTATTTGCCAAGCACAACACAGAAACACAAGCTATTTGCGTTGATCCAAAATTATTTTTCACCAAATAAGCCATTCATCTGAAATCTTTCTCCCCAGCTCTGCTGCAGGAGAAGCTATCTGCTCATGGCACACCACGATTTATGCTTAAATGAGCCTTTGTGACTAACAGGCTACATTCATAGTGAAATGCATCATCAATAAATCAGTCAATCACTTCTGCCCTCAGCTCAGGGCTGAAGTCTGGAGTAACTACTCAGCACTTTGTCAGCCTTTACTCCAGCAAAGTCTGGGTAAGAGACCTCAGGATTTAGCCTATTGATTGCTTACTATTGTTTGTGATGCCCTGCATGCTTTAGACATGCTCCCTTCAAGCAAGATTAAATACCTGGCTTATGGCATTGGGATTCACAGGAAATTATCTTTTACAAGCACAGGAACAGACAAGTCAAATTGCCCTGTGCAGTGGTCCATTGTGCTGCAAAGGTGCCCCTGAATCCCCTCTGTGCTGCCAGCCAGGGGGGCGCATGGCAGTGCTGACTCTCCTTGGGCTCGCGTGGTGAACCCCAGAGCTGTAGCACATTTCTGCAAGTTAAATGCAATTTTGGCTGTGGCTCCAGAGCCTCTGAGGCTCTCAGCTCCTCCAATAGTGTTTTGTTGCAAGAATAATAGAGTGACAGCTCCCTGGCAGCTTTGAGTAGCATCCCCAGCTCAAAGGCACCCTTACTACCCCTGCCAAACTCCAGCCTCTCGATTTTCACATTTGTTTGAAGTTAAGCTGATCTAACTTGGGTGAGTGGACGAAGACGGTGTTGCTCAACCAAAGCCAAAGAATGTCTTGGACACTCCCTGTCCTAGGGCTGGCGCTTGTCCCCCACACACCAGCAAGGATATTGAATGTATTGATACAGATGGACGTAAGTGACCATCCTGCCACACCAGAGGGCAAGCCTGGGATATGTGCACCCTCCACAACCATAAAGCAAGGAAATACAGCAACTGTTTGCATGACAGAACAGCTCTTAATAACCCTCTGAACACCACCACCTACCAGGAACCCCTACCATGGGCTGGACTTTGTTAGGGATCAAGGGTGCTTGGAAGGAAGATAAAGTCTCGCTTTCTAAGGATGCCTCTCCCTGCTGACACCACCTGGAATACAGGGAAAAGAAACCTCAACAACTGAAAACCCACTGTTTCTACAGAAAAGAGAAGAACAAAAGCAGCCTGTAGAAGGATTTCCAGCCTGGCAGTTTAGGGAGAGGGGGGATAAAAAGGAAGTTAAAAACCCGGGCTTTACAGAATCCCAATCCAGACCACCAGCTGCTCTCCCAGCCCCATGTCATGCTCATGTACCACGGCATACTGGTTCCCAGGTTTCACCCACATATCACACTGTAAGGCAAACTGATTTCTGATGCTTGTCCCACCTTCTTTTATTTCTGCCAGACCTCCCCCTCTCCTCTGGGTACTTTTCCTGCTGCCGTTTGTTCCTGTCCTTTACAGCTCTGCCTGCTGTCACTAGCATAACCTTGCCTGTTTGGTAATTTGTGGCAATAAAGTGTCACTGTGGGGAAAAAATACAGCGCCGCAGCAGCATATAAATCTCTGATCCATAAATTGTGCTGCTCCCCACCTGCATGCCCCTCCTTTTAGATGTAAAGTGCAACGATTTGGGGCAAGAGGAAGAAAAAAGAGCCAGTAATATGTGATCTTACTGAAGGGCAGCGCTGAGGTGTCCTCATTGGGGGCTATAATGAGTGCTGAGGGACTGGTGTGTGCTGTAAATTGCCCTGGAGACATGGGCCTCAGTGGATGCTTCCTGGAGCTTCCCAGAGCTTGAAAAGAGTAATTTTCAAGGGGAAAATAATACATTAAACATTGCTAAGGAGTGCTGTCTACCTCCTCTTTGAACAGCCTCACTGCTGCTGAGCACACAAGCCTGGGAGTGCCATGGCCATGGAAGGGATCCAGGTGTGTTGCAGCTGAGCCCCTAGCTCCTCTTCCCACCTAGATGTGGGATCCTGCCCATATCCATCACAGCTGTACAGCTCCTCCAGTAGATCCCCACCTCCAAGCACTCTCCCTGGACATTTAGGGGGACTACAAGGAGGTAGGTCTGCAATTTTTCCTTCATCTTGTGAAGGAGGTGCCCACTTTACACAGGTATGCCCTCCACCAGGCTGAAAATAGTTCCCCATGGCTCAGAGCCATGATTCAGTGGGGCAGCTCCCACCCCAGGCAAATGCACCTCACATTTGTGGCCCCATGGTTTCCAGCTTTACTGTACAGGGTTCCAGGCACCCACCACCAAGGCCCTCCAGGAGCCATGAGACCCACAGCATCCCTGACACCCTCTGAAATAGCTATAGAGGAGTTCAGCCCTTCTCGCTGATGGTTGTTCCTTTGCACTGGAATACACAGCTTGCCTCCATCAGACCCCTCATCTACTGAATTATCATCTTGGTCGCACTGTAGGTCAGCATCCTGGGCCAGCTGTAAGATATCACCTCCAGCACTACTGCGGCCACTCTCCCAGCTGCAGCTCCTGTGTCAGACCCAGCAGTATCCCACTCCTTCTCCCCTGTTTCTTGGCACATTGGGGTCTCATCCACCAGCCGTCACATGGAACAGCAGGAAGATTTGCATTAAAGCCTTCTCCTGACATCTTTCTGACATCTTTCTTGACATCTATGGCTCACCTGAGCAGCTAAGCAACACTCCTGTGAATATAAACAAGCAGGAGGGAAAGTGCATTCACCAGACAGATAGCTTGGGGAAGTGTCATCACCCACTGAAAGCCCATATGTGGTTTTGTAGCAAAGGTATTTGCTTCCTGTCTTGCCCACTCATCAGAGGAATATACGAGCAGAGCTGAGCAGCACCCTGGAGACAGACTAAAACCAAGCGGAGAGCAAACGGTGCTCGGAGGGCTGCACAGGAGCGGTGCAGATGAACACATTATGGACATCCTGGGGAAGAGAAATCTCCTTTCTCCCAGCCTTGGGAATGGCACGCAGTCAGGATCCATCACGCACCTCTCCTGCACCTGATCAAGGCAATGTGTCAAATAAACGAAAGAAGTCAGGTCTTGGTCCCCAAACCTGCCCATGGATGACAACTTCCCTCCTGGAGCCACAATTCACTAAGGCCTAAAAAGAAGCACTTATTATGAAGTTCTCCAGCTCACTGCTGTGGTTTGGTGCTGGGTTTGGACACAGGAACGCTCACTCTGTGCCAGCATGAGTCCTGCCAGCTGCCTGCCCAGGCAGCAAAGGGATCAGCAGCCGGCTGGGCCACGGGAGCAGAGGCACAGCCCGCACATCACACAGCACTTGAACCGCATCAAGACATTGCCCTTAGTTTTGGGAGCCCTGAGAGAAGTCCCAGTGTTAATTAACTAGAGGAAATTCAGTCAGGGCCACTGAAATGTCCGGGGAAGCTGCTGAGGAGACTGAGCCGGCTCTTCACAGCAATCCACAGCAAGAAGGTAAGAGACAGTGGGCATAGCTGAAACAAAAGGCTCCCACTGGATGCTAGTAGAAGCTTTTCCCTCCTTTTTCTAGGGTCAGAACCAAGAGACCAGCACAGCACCTTTAACAAAAATACTCAAAGCTAAGCAAGAATGAAGCCTCTGCCCTTCCCCCATTCCCAAATTCATAACTATTGCGACAGAACAAGGTATCCCAGGAGATGGAGGATGCCCATGCTTCAGCCACAAACCCCCAGCTCAACAGCCACACTGTTTTTATGTAACCTTCGTGGCAGTCCTGCTTTGAAGCGCCAAGGGCTCAGTAGGTCTATGCAGAAGCAAGAACAAGATGACAGACTTATCTCAGTCACCAACTCCAGGAAAAGACCTCTCAGCCACTTCATTCTTACTATCTAAACATCAGGTCCCTACTTGGAGGAAGGACAAAGCCCACCTAGAAGCTGTACTGCTCAGGGCTGTGCCTGGAGGGGACACACCTCAGCCACCTTCAGATCCAAACACTGCTAAACGCTCAAAAACTGCAAAATCAAGTGACAGCATTGGAGCTTTGGCAAGGCATCTGCCCATCTATAAATAGAAGCTCAGCCGTGTGTCCTTATCACAGGGCTTTGATGTGTTTGGGGAGAATATTTTCTTCCCCTTCACCACCAAGTCCCAGGCAACAGAGATAATGGGCTTGAATTGATCCATCTCAAATATTACTAAACTTCCTACCACTGTGGCAGCATGCCAGCATCAAATAGGACAAGAGAACATGTGTCTGCTCAGAGCCAACCACAAGGAGCAGGCAGAAAATTGCTTTAGGCTTTTTTAAAAAAAAAAAAAAAAGGTACTTCTTGCAGATTTGTAGATCAATCTACAATGTATTTGTATTTTAGAGGTTTAAGAAAGTCAATAGAAACAAGATATATCATAGCTGCACAAGAAGCCGAGAAGTTGTATTTCTAGTTATGCTGCTACTCACACTCCAGCCACTGGCTCAATGTCCCGCTGTGGTCCCGCATCACTTCTCCGGCAGGAAAGTCGAGGGAAGGGGCTCCCTCCGCTGCTGCAGTTCACCACCCCATTGGTTTTGCCAGGACAACTCAGCCCTGGGGCTGGTCGGGGTCTGATATACCTGAAGTGTGTCACCACCGCACCTTGTGCCATGCTTGCAGCAGGAGGGCAGCAGGAGGACACAGGGACCACGGGCAGTGGCCAGGCTGACCTCCCACAAAGTGCAGCTCATCATCTTCTTAGGCCTCTGTCCCCACAGGCTCAGCACACAAATTGGCTCAGGTCTCTGGGGATTCTCCGGGCAGTGCTGAGACAATCCCTTGGGATTTGTTTCTCAAGCTGGTGCTGCTGAGAACGGCAGTGGCCTGACCTCTACGAACTCATCCCCAGGGACGTGACAAGTTGGTTCCCTCCCGCAGACACGTCTGCCACGCGCCGACCATTCCTCTGCACCATCATGGTATTACCTGGGAGAGGCCTTGCACAGACCCCTTTGCCACTCCCCTGGCCCCCTCGGTTCCCCTACAGGGCACTACAAAGCATATTCAGGATTTTTTTCTCCCTTTTTTATTGTGGTGAGTCACATAGCATGCCTTATCAAACCAGACCTAAATCCCCAGATACCACGTAATATGTCAGCCATTAAACATGCAATTATCTCGCATTTACAAATCCATGAGAGGCTCTTGTCCTCTCATGGGCAGGAGTGCTCACATCCCTGTGGTGGAGCCTGTCCTAATGAGCCACCAGGAAGTGGATACCACTGCAACTGGCCACAGTCATTTCCCAGCCTCCATAAGGCACAAAACCCCATTTCCTGGGTTCCACCCTCTGCCTCAGAGGGTGAAGAATAAAGTATGCTTCTGAATTGGGAAGAGTTGGCTGTACACCGTCGGTCAACAGGAAGAAGTCCCCGGGCTGTGGGATGCCCAGCTCCAGACATCCTTCTGCCCCAGAGCCCATCCAGGCATGGGAAAACAGGTCAGCCTGCTACACAGGAAGCAGAAACCAGCTTTCCACCCTTCCTACACAGCTAAAACTTGTGCAAATGCCTGCCACACATCTCACCAAACCCTTTGGGAGAGGAAGCCAGTGATGCAGGGCAGGGATCGGCAGCTGATGCACCAACATTGGCAGGAGTACCAGCCTGCTGATGCTTCTCCAACCCCCCTCCCATCTCTCCACCAGGCTCAAGCTCCTCTAGCAGCACATCATCTGGGCTGGGCTCTTACTCCCTGCTGCCATGCACAAGCAGGCGTCAGGGGACATATCATTCCACAAATCCAAGGAAGAAACAAGCAGCATTAACTGGTAGCATGTGTGTATGGAGACCGCTCAAACCCTTTTTCTCCCTGGCTCCCATCTGCTCTGCTCTGGGCCACTAAATCCAATTCAGCAGTGCTCAGAGCTTGTACCAAAGCTGCGACACATTTGTCAGATCCCTGACTAGACCCATGGCTAATTTTACAACACTAATTTATCTCACCATATTATATCGCTTTCATTTCATCCCCCCAGGATCCCATTACTGCCAGTGTACCTTGTAGCCAGCATGTAACAGTAATTGGTACTATTAGCGACGTACCCTGCTCGAGCTGCTCTATTTGCAGAGCTGCAAGGAGTCCCGTGGGTGGGCTGATCTACCTCGAGGACGGGGAGGGAAGGAGTCCATGTTCCGTGCCACTCCACGGATGCCATCAAGGACCAATGCCAAGGGCAGGGTTTTGATGCGGTGGAGCATCTCTGCAGGTCCACACCCCAGCCCACTCCCCAGGTGACTCCATCAGGTGTTACACACCCCTGGGCTCCTTAGCCTTGACCTTTTAACCCCAGGGCAAACAATCAGCTGTGCACACAGGAAACATTTCTGTCCTTGCTTGTGGTTCAAGGTATAAAGGACTCTGCTTCTCCAGGGTTAAAGGGGCTACAAAACAACCCTGGGAAGCATGAAGCAGGTGTAGAGGGCAGGGAAGCTGCATGGGGAAAATTCATCATTCATGCTATTTTGGCTGTTTCTCCTCTTTGGTGTAAGCTATTGCTTTCTAGGATCAACATAATTAAAGCCATGCAGTTTCAGCTAAGTGAGAGGCTGCACTAGTCAAACAGTGACAATTCCCACTTAAGATGTCCTCGTCTGGTATTTAGAGACTTGTTAAATTTTAATTCGTCATTTTAATTTCTCAGGCACAGCACCAGCAAGCACTGGGCTTCCCCAGCACAGCTCTGCAGGGTCTGCAACCCCGAGTGGGGCAGCTCCACCTCCAGGCCCCTTCCCTGCTCCACCACGGCTTGGAGAACAGGATCCCAAACGCCTCCTCAAGCAGCACTGTGTTATCACAGTCCCATACTGAAAACACATGCAACAGGTCTCAGAGGTGGGGCAACCTCTTGCCCACGGCGGCTGCTGCTGCTGGTGGTGGTCTCCTAAGGGGATGCACTCCTTTTCAAGCAAAGCCCACGCACCTCATCCCTGATGCTGCAGCCTGCCAGGGCAGGAGAGCAAAAAAAACATCAAGCAGACCCGAGAGCTCCACGCTGTGCTTGTCTGCAAGAGGTGGCACCTCACCTCCCACCACCAAGCTGGGCTGGGTGGCACTTACCTGCTCCAGAGTGGTTCAGTCATGACACAGGATCTCTGCTCCTGTGGTTAGACTGTGTACCTCTGAGCTGCCAAAGGGCTTTCAACTGGGAGTACCCTTTACGGAGAAGTTGTCCACGGGCAGCCCATAACACTGGCATTTTCCAGGCTGTTCATCCATACCTGCCCCTCCACATCCTAAATAACCACTCTCAGCATCTGCCCTCTTTGCACAGCAAACAAAAGGCTGCTCACGTGCCAGAGCCAGGAACAGCCTTCGTCACACTTTAATAAACACCATCCTCGCCAGAAGACACGTGTCCTGCACTCCCAGAAAGCACACCCACTCAGGACAAGTTGGATGAGCAAGGTTTTTAACCCACCTCTTACCTCTCCACCAGTCCAGAGTCCTTGGGGCGTCCCCAATTTCTCATAAACGTCTGGGGGATTCTTCTGACTGCTTGACCAACCCTCGCCACTCAGATCTGGGATTTTCTTCAACAAAACACAAGAGACATTCTGTCAGGTTACCTGGTGAAGCTCTGGGACTGATTCAGGTTTAGGAGACAACCAAGGTGGGGGAGCATCTGTTCCCCAGCCCTGACAGCTGGGGGTAACTGGTGCAAACACGAAGCGAGTTAGAGTAAGAGCCCTCCCCCAAGAGCGTCACAGTCCAGCCCCACAGCACGTATTTGCTTAATTATTTCTATTCAGAGACATGAAATGGGAGAGGGGGAAAAAATACCCTGCAGCTTGGGGCATCTCTGATCTTCTTTAAAGACAGACAGCAATGCTCCCCAGATGGAACGGCACAGCAGCACCACACTGTCAGCCCAGCAGCAAGGCATTCACCCACGAGGTCTTGTGCTCCCTGAGCCCTAATCCTGAAAAGCCTCTCACACGTGTTAAGTGGTGCACGGAGAGGCCACTCCGGCTGAACGCGGGGGTGCGAAGAGGAAAGCATGCCTGTACGGCTTTGCAGCACAGACACCAAGGACTAGAAACGGGAGGAGAACTTTCTGTGCTACGTCTGACACGCTGCCTGGTGAGATGGAGTCAGAGGCATTAGTGTAACCAGCGGTGCCCTCCCTTACAGCAGGAAATATGCTTTTTGTGTTAGACAAACAAATTATCAGTCGAGATCTGTGCTCATTATCCAGCTCTTGTGGCTGAGGTTGTGTTGCTCCCCCCACTTCTTTTTAAATACTTTGAAGAGAAAAAAAAGTCTTATGGCTCTGCATTATTAAAAATGAAAAATAGGAGCCAAAACCCACTGGAAAGAGGAAAGTCTGGGAGTCACTCCTGCAGACATTCTTTCCCAAGGGTGACAGTGACTCCAAGCCTGGAACACCAAGGGCTTTAATTAGCACCCAACCCTCAGCTGATGAGCTTTGCCAGAATTCCTCCCAGGACCTCATGCAAAGCCTGGGCGAGCCAATGGGAGGATGCTACAGAAACCCAAACTACAACCCCTATCTACCCCCTGCCTGCCTACAAAACCTAAATAAATAAATGACCCCCCCGAAACTCCACTGGGCGCCTGATGGCGAAACCCTCATTTGCAAAGTGCTTGGAAATAATTACAAAATCTTCCCAGAGTTTACAAGGAGAGAAGTGGACTGTTTGTCATGCCGGCAGCCACGGTGTGCCGCAATTTATCACCGTTGTCAGGTGTCAGCCACCAAGAAATTTAACTCCAGCTGCCCCAAGCCCAGCACCCGCAACGCCTCATCGCTCAAAAGCTGCTCTGCCAGGCACCCCAGAGCTGAGGAGTGACTGGCAAGGAGGGGAGAGGGCTGCTCCCCACCAAACCTCCTCTGACTCTGCAATGCCAATGTAACTCTTTGGTAATTTTTTCAAAATGTTTTTGATTGTGGGTATTAGTTTTTTTCCCTACCCACGAATGAAGTGGAACAAAGGAGACCAGGCTACAGCAAGAGATGAGGCTCGTTTGTCATTACCTGCCAGAGACTCTCCTGGGCTCTAATTCCAGCTTGGCAGGGACATGAGAAGAGAGACTGGGCTTAGCACTGAGTAGCCTCAGAGAGGGAGTGCATTATTATGGGTACAAAGTGCAAAATCGCGGTGCGTTTTCTGAGAGACATCTCTGAAACCTGTGGAAAAGGACTAACATCCCCTGACACCTCTATGCCCTGTGCTGATCAGACAAGCCAGCCCTGCCACAGGTCCAGCAGCCCAGCTTTCCACATGGAAGTCAAAGCATGACTTGCTTTTTGGGGACTCCAAATTGAGGTCAAACTGGGTTTTGGAGGAACTCAGCATGTCCAAACCAGATCAGCAGCTGAAGGACCTGATTTGGGGCATGAGTTACTGCTGAGCCAGAGGGAAGATCTGTGAGCTATGCTTCCCCATAATCAAGGGACAGTCTTGATCACAGCTCTGGTGGGCTCACATCAGGAGAAAATGTCATCAGCCACAGAGCAGGGACAAGTCCTGGGTCAGGTCCCTGCAGGAGAGCTTGCATCACTGTGGAGCTCACTCCGCATCAGCAGGACTTGAGGTCTCAGCAATGCCACGGTCAGGGCACTTCAGCAATGTGACACCTGCTTTATAGGGCCAGTCTGGGCTGCTCCACTGAAATACTCCTATATTGGCCATTTCTGTAGCAACAAGCTGACTTTAGAGGAACCTGCAGGCAAAAGCACTGACTTTTTAAACAGGTCCTTGCAAAATCCTGCAGGAAGCCAAGCACCCATGGTATGCTGCATGTCCCACACGACGCATCTGCACGCCACAGCAAGGGCTAATGGAATCCACTGAACCACTTGCTTAAAAAAAAAAAAATCCAAACACACAACATTTGCCAAAAAATCTTTCTCTCCAACACAAGCTGGGGCTACGTTGATCAGGGATCCATGAGTTTTACCTGCACCAGCAGAAGGGGCCCAGCGTTTCCCAGCAGCCATCCCATGCAGGAGCTGGGGGGCACAGGTTTTGCAGTCCTGTGTGCTCGAGGCAGCTCCTGCCTCGGGGAGCTCCCCGCACACGCTGTGCGTGACACACCCACGTGGCCATGTGATTCAGAGCCTCGCAACTTGGTGCGGGGAAGGTGGATTTTTGTGGCGTCAGCAGCAAGCAGATCCCTGACACCTGGCTCAAAACCATCCCCAAAACTATCAGTCCCAGTCTCACTGCACAAAGATACTGGAATTTCTTCAGAACAAATGCAAGAATTTTTCTGCCTTTTTTTTTTTTTCTTTA
>VYZQ01029450.1:0-16180 GCA_013400655.1 Mystacornis crossleyi
GCTGCTCCGCGGGAGCTCCGGTACGGGCGGGCGGCGGGCCCGGGCGCTGAGGGGGCCGGGGCCGAGCGGGGTCCGGCGGTGCCGCAGCCTCCTCGCCCTCGTGCGCGGTCGGACGCTCCGGGGCTCGGGGGTTGGGTGCTGCCCAGCCCGGGCTGTGACCGGGGGAAACGCGTCCCTGTGGGGGATCCCGGGGGCCGTCCCGAGAAGCCTGGGCAGGGTGAGGTGGGAGCGCGGCATTGAGAGGGCCGTCGGTGCGGGAGGAAGGTGGGTGCGGGTGACAAAGTGTCCCTGTGGCAGGCGGTTCCCCTGTGAGCGCTAGGAGCGGTGTGCTGTGCTCCGAGTGACTCTGAATGCGAACAGCTCAGCAAAATAAATCCGTGCTTCCCTGCCAGCCCCAGGGCCAGCTGCAGGAATTAGTCAGGCTCGTCATTTTCTAATTTTTCAGTCATCTCTATCCATTTGTGACTGGATTTGGAATTTCAGCTCCCAGGTCAGGCATATCGGCATCACCCTGAAAAATTAAAACTAGATTAAGCCAGCTTCAATACCCATGCAGTGCTGGCGTAAGAGTCTGCAATTTTCTTACCTGTCCATCCAGTCTGTGTGCTGCAGCCATTTCTTATATTCCCGAGTGCTGCTGCTCCTGAATTGCTCAAAACATTCACCTGGGCAGAGGTGCTGGGAAGTGCATGTGTTTGCCAGAGAAGTTAAGGAAAACTCCTGGCTGTCTGGGCTAGAGGGGGGAGCTTCTCAGAAGAGGGTGGAATGCGACCAAATGTGAGAATCCTGCCTAACTGGGATGTTTGCTTTGCTTTAGTTTCCAGCTGGATGTAGGAAATAATCGTTAAGGCAAATTGAACTCTGTGTTTTGCAATGAAGCTGTGTAATTCTGTATTTTAAGTTTATTTGGTTAGGTTTCATCCAAGGCAGCTTTCTACCTGCTAGGTAGGATAAAGAGATTAGAAAAACTTGCACTTTCTAATCCTGGTAGGAGAATTAAACTGAACGACGTGTCTTGACTGTAGCACTGGTTCTTGGAAAGGCAACGTCTTCAGTTAGGAAACAGAGGGATACAGAACATAATAAATATGTAATCAGTCCATGTGGCCGTCGGTCTGCGGGTTTGTTTGTCACGTGCAGCGCTTGTTTTTTGACAGATTCCTGCTGCATTATGTCAGGGGACAGCGACTGCACCAGGACCAGTCCGTCAGCAGGGTCTCCATCGGACAGTGAGCTCCTGCCAGACCGGCCAAAGTATGTTTGTACCCTGTCCCCTGATCTCGTTACCAAAGCCCGGGAGGAGCTCCAGGAGAAGCCTGAATGGAGGCTCCGCGATGTGCAGGCTCTCCGAGACATGGTGTGCAAGGACTATCCTTCCCTGGGAACGTGCCTGGACGATGCTTTTTTGCTAAGGTTCCTCCGAGCCAGGAAGTTTGATTACGATCGAGCGCTGCAGCTCCTGGTGAACTACCACACCTGCAGGAGGACGTGGCCAGAGGTGTTCAGTAACCTGAAGCCATCTGCAATAAAGCCCGTCCTGGAGTCGGGCTTTGTCACTGTGCTGCCTCACCGGGACCCGCAGGGACGCCACGTCGTCTGCATCCGCCCAGGTACTCAGTCCTGAGTGTCTCTGTTCCCCGTCCTCGAGGCGTGTCTGGGCCAAAAGCTGTTCCCTGCTCTCCTCTGAACGGTGGTGACTTGCACAGAGCGTGTGGGCTCGCTCAGATTTGGGAAGGGACACGCTGGTCCTTAGCCAGCGTTATTGCAGTTCCTTTTCCTCTGTCAGCAGTAACTGCAGTCGTGGCAAAATGAAAATGCAGTGAGGTCGATGAAATATTAGGCAATTCAAGAAAAATTCGTATGCAGTAACTCAAATTGAATCAGGGCTGCTGTTCTACCCTTAGAAACTCGTAATTTGTTCTTACAATAAGCAGAGAGAGGAGCCTATAGCTCTGACTCCTGTGTAAATAATCAGAGGCTTTCATGTGCTTTTGGTGCTGCCAGGCTTGCTGTAAATTTGTCTTCATTCATTCTCCTCTTTTCCATTTACCTGCCTTCTTTCTGAGCTGAAACTGCTTTTAATGAGCTGTGCTGGGTGGAGAACGGGGTTCTTGAAACCATTGCCTTTGCTCCCTCAAGTAAACATGAGTTGCAATTTAGCTCTTGCTTAAGAAGGGCTGCTCTGAATTAGAACTGTGGCTATAAAGACTAACTTTTGAGTCCAGGAAAACAGAAAATCAGTTTTTTGGAATGTGTATTGTTAGCTTATCTTCACTCTCCGACTTACCATCCCTGTCTTGTAACCTCAGACAGATGGACACCCAGTAATTATCCGATTACTGAGAACATTCGTGCCATATACTTAACCTTAGAAAAACTCATTCAGTCCGAAGAGACCCAGGTGAATGGAATTGTAATCCTGGCAGACTACAAAGGAGTCAGCTTATCTAAGGCGTCTCATTTTGGTCCTTTTGTAGCCAAAAAAGTGATTGGAATTCTTCAGGTAAGACCTGAACTGGTGGGAAAATAACCTTGTGCATTTTGAATGATTGCTTCTGTGTGTAGAGTTCTTGACTATGTCACCACAAACTTCATCATCTTGGCTTTCACTAGCAGAGTTAACCATGTCTGCCCAACCAGTTTCTCACACCCTTATGGCCAACTTACCTCACTTGCCCCTTTTTTTGACTTTTGCATCCCTAAAACTAAATTTGCATTAGAAATGCAAACGTTGAGTTGGAAGAGACAAAAGCAGTTCTGCCAGGTAGTGGGAAGGAAGAGAGAGAGAGCAGAGAGTTACAGTTAGAGAGGAGACAGTGAGGAAATGGCCTGGTATTTAAATGGTTCCTGTTGGCCGAGCTGGAGCCAGCCATGGGGCAAGTGCAGGTTCCAGCTCGAGTGCTGCTGCAGAAATTTTAAGAGGAATTTTCAGTGGGTGTGATTGGAGGAGGATTTCCATCCATGCCCCGAAGGAAGAGGTTTCTTTAGCACAGAGGCAGCAAAAGAGACAATAATGAAAAGCATCTCTGCCTGGATGTCTGGAAGGAGAGTGGTGGAGAGCAAATTAGAGCAAGGGTGTAAACACAGTGAAGCTGGACAAAATGGGAAGGGGAAAGGGCTGAGGAGTAGCCTGGCCAAAGTGGCAGGAAGGTTTGATGGTTTCACTTGACACTGGTACAGTCTGGAGGAGTGAGATGAGAAAACTTCTCTTAAGTGGATTCATTCCATCATTGCTTTTGTTCTGGCCTGAGCTGATTTCGTCCTTTATTGTATCCATGGGAGGATCAGGGGAGTGTACAGAGATGAGACTGGTGAGTTAAGGAATGCCTTCATAAGAACTCATTCCTTTACATTATGATCTAAATGTGTCATTTAACTGTAAGCCCGTATTTAAATTGTACAAATAAAGCCATGGGTGTCCTGCTGTTCCTACTGGAAGATGTTCAGGAAACAACAGCTGGAATTGGGCAAGGACATAAAGGTAGGGTGGAATATAAATATGTTGCATCAGCCTTGTTGAGCTGCAGCTCCTGTAGAGATGAGCTAGTTCAGTGATGTTCCTATGGAGAAAAATACTCCAGCAGTGCCTGCTGTCTGCTTTTCACTCCAAGCACTGACTGATTTCTATATGTAGACTTGGTTACAGGGGAAAGAAACTTCTACTGAGTCCTTAATTGCTGATCATGAGCTTTTGCCTTTGAAAAATACTTCTGCAAATAAATTTCTCCAGCAGAAATCCCATAATTAGCTATTGTTTTAAACTGTCGTGTATGGGAAACAGTGTGTCCTAGCAATATTAGTTTCCTTCTTCACATAAAAACACATTTTGGAGTATCTTGGGCACCAAGCCTTGTTGCTGGACACGCTGTTAGAAGCAGCCTGCTCTGGCACTGAGTGCGCTGCACTCCTCAGGAGCTGCAGACATCACTTTGTGCCTGCATCCTTATCAGAGCTGGGAATACCCAAAGGACAAGGATTATCTAAGTGTTTTTGGCAAGGAGATAAACATCACTCATAGAGATGAGGATCTACTGACAGCAGTGTATTTTTTGATGGAGGGTTTTCTTGTCCCTTGACTTTGTTTCTGTGCTCACAGCTGTTACCTTAGGACTGCTCTCTATAACAAGTTGAATTTCTGTTGTTGTATTGGTTTGTGTTGGTACCTCAGATTAAAGTTGAGGAGCCTGTGGGTTGTGCTGGCAGTCAGTCTCAGGAAATTTTAAAAAGAGAAAGATGACGAATGTTTTTCAAACTGTAATTTAAAAATCTGCTTTACCCTTCAGGATGGATTCCCCATTCGAATAAAGGCTGTTAACATAATAAATGAGCCTCGTATATTCAAAGGCATTTTTGCAATCATCAAGCCTTTTCTGAAGGAGAAGATTGCAAACAGGGTAAGGATTTGTGTGATTTTAACATTATATATTAATGTTTGCAAGTTCCTTGCTTGGCCACTCTGAGAAAAAAAAAAAAAGGAAAAATTGTAGTATTTGACAACTAGAAAAATGTTGGTGCCATTTTACTTTCTGCTTTAATTTTTAAAAATATGCCTGTTGGGAAAATTCTCTGTGAGACAGAAACTTTGAGGAACTCAATATTGTCATCATACCGATATGGAACTTTAGTACATATGCTCTGTATCCCAGACATTATCCCTGTGGTTGGATTATTTGGGCCAGTAGCACTTTATGAGGTGGTGCCACAGGAAAACCGTGTTGGCCCTTCCTTGCTCCTTTCCCTTGTGCAAGGGCCCCGTGTGGCACAAGTATCCTCTCCACAGGACTGTGGTTGCCAAGGATGATTTTTTTTCCCCACAAGGATAAGTACTTTCAGCCCCATGAGGGATCCTGGGCATGAATTTGGCACCTCAGCCCAGGCACGTGTCAAGTCCCTGTGGTTGGGATTTAATCTGCACTGGGTGTGGGTTGTCTCAAGGCTTCTCTCACTGGTGTGCCTGACTGCACCTGCCCACTGTTCTGTGCTGCCACTTGCCCATAACACATCACTCCTGAAATCTGTTCTTTAGCTCAAAATAAGCTTGTTAGCTGACTGTTCCAGCAATTTGCTGTAAAGTGTTTGATGTGCACTTTTAAAGCTCTTTTGCTTTTTCTTCTTCAGTTTTTTCTTCATGGCTGTGATCTGAATTCCCTTCACCAAAACATTCCTCCAGTGATCCTTCCTGAAGAGTACGGTGGCACTGCAGGCAAGCTGGACATCTCTGCCTGGAACGAGCTGCTGCTGGCCTCTGAAGAGGACTTCCTGCATGATTTCTCAGAGCTGGTGCTCCAGTGTGACAGCTCTCCCCACGACCTGCTAGTGAGTGGGGATGCTGATGAAAAGCAGTGTGATGATTCCCTGCGAGGGATGAAACCTCAGCTCTATTACTGCTACTAACAAACCACTGGAGGGAGGTTTTCCAGCACAGTTAAGATCTGCTCTGTAGGTGATGTTGTGAACTCTGCCTTACTCCTAAACCTGCAGTTTAGGGACAGACTGCTGAGGCACTTTACACTGTAGAACCAAAGGAAGCTGGAGAAGGCACAATGGGGGCAGGGCAGAGTTCGGGAGGGTAAAAGCAAGGAGCACAAGTTATGTAGAAGACTTGAGGCTCATCAACCTCTGTGTGAATGATGCAAACTGAGGCCTATTCTTTCTAATGATAAAGGGAAAAAAATATTGCAGATAGGTAAGCTTGACAGTTTCTTGTCCCCGCCCCACACAGGTGAAAAGTGAGGATGATTTACGAGCTTTGTGATCATCTGGTCCCTTCCCCTTCTGCAAACACCAGTAATCCAAGACAAGAAAATGGCTTTTGAATCCTGCAAAATATAATTCTGTAGTGAAGATTGCTTAAAACCAGAAGAGTCTAACTTGGCCTGTCCTCTGTCACGTGGTTCAGATTGTGAGTTGGTGTTTCTGAAATATCTCAGTGAACATTCGTCTCAAATTAATACAGAACAAAATTTACTCATGAATACCTGTATCATGTCTTAAACTTCCTCACAGCTAGAAGAACTGTGACCGATGGATTAACTACTGTAACATTTATACCGAGGTTTATACAGCAGATGCAATCTTCATTTTCAGAAAACAGAAGTTTTTCAGATCATTTGCTAAAGCTTTTGATTGGACAACAGCTTCAAATAATGAGGTTTAGGACCAAATAAAAGAAAGCTGTGTTAGCCACCTTCCCACATTGACAGTTCTTTTCTGGTTGAGATAAGGAATGGGGTAAGTACCTCATGCCCAGGATTTGTGAGGAGGTTTTGTAGCAGTTGGCATGTGATGTATAGAAGGCAATACTCACAGCAAGGTGCTGCTTTAGCTTGTTACTTCGGGCTGAATTTGAGTTTTAAGTCTGTGAAACCAAATGCAGACAGGCTTTTAAAAAGCACATTCTTAAATTTCCTGGTATTGTAGCATTTTGTTCACTGTGCTTGTCAGCTCTTTTGTGAAATGTTACAACTTGGTTTCTAACTTTGTTGACCTCTTTTGTCTTTGGTTGTCATGTTCCTGTATGAAGTTAGACTTGAGTCATCTCTGTGGTATTTACCCATAACTTGTATGCCTGTGCTTCTAGGTCTTTGTCTAGAGACAGAACTAACACTGATGTCAAACCAGGGTAAGAGACCTGTGTCTAAATAAGCTGTTCCCACTCCCCAAGTTAATTTTGTTTAATGGTCTTGAATTAGAACTTAACTCTCAGCACACTCTTTGCACACATTTTTCTGCACTATAATGGTGTGGAGATGGGAAACCTCACTAGGACGAGGAAAGCACAGTCTGTTACTTCAAGATGAAATAATTCACTGTTTGGTGGAAAAGAACATCCCTTCTGATTGGGAACTTATCACTAGAGCACTTTCTCTGGATGAAATCTTGATTTAGTGCCAAATGTGATTATAGGCACCAGTTACATTTCTGTAAATATAAAACTAAAATATCTTGAGGATCTCAGACGTTCATTTTTCAAAGTGCCAAACTCTGTTTTGAATGTCTTTCTTCCTCCCAGTCCCCTTGCAGCATGACTGCACTGCCAAAAGGAGACTCCTCTACCTGACCTGGCAGCAGACCTCATCCTGGAACTAAGGGGTGGCAAATGCCATACCTGTCATCCTGACATTATAAAAAAAGGCTGGGTTCTGAAAGGGGGTAAAACCATGAAGCTTTTTTCTTTTCTGGGTGGCAGTTCAGAATCTGTAGGAGCAGAAAACTCGTCACATGGACGGTTGTAGATTAAAGGTGGGAAGAGATTAATTTTCCTCTGTGAAAGCATCTCATTTTTCTTACCTTTAGAGATCAATTGTAACTCCTCTTTGGTACCTATTACCTTTAGTGCAGGGAAAAAAACAAACTACCATTTTCATCTACTTAAAATAAGGTAAAAGAGTACTGCTAGGCAGCTCCTCCTTTGTGACCAGGATATGCTCTGTGTTTTGCAGAAATTAATTCAGGTTTTTGCCACCTAGAAACCAGTAGCACACAGCACCAGGACCTGGACAGATAAGTGGCTGCCCACACTGCTGAACTGCTAGAGCAGAGAAGAGTGGTGCTTCTGTTGTTTTAGTGCCTCTTAATTCCAGTCACAATGTACAACTAAAAATAAATAGAATGGACATTTTTCCTAGAGATGAAGGCCTGACTGATAGTCTTTACTTAATTGTGCTGCAGGGTTGGAAGGGGTGGTATATTGACTGTAGGAACAGCTACTTTCATCCCCTTATGTTACTACTAGAGAGGGAGGTTGGATATTCAAAATTCAATTTAGTGTCCTTCAAAGAGAAATAAATCTAGTGCTGTTCAGCAGATGGCTGAGGAACCTCTACAAAACTCACCATTTTTCAGGCTTTTATATTCTCTTGCATGCCTGAAATAGTAGGCAGACTAGATCCACCTCACCCTCCTCTTTCCTCTGCTCACTAAGAATAAAGAATATGATTTAAACATAATAAATGAGGCTGTCTGATTGTGCTGGGTTTGGCTGGGGTTAAATTTTCTTCACTGGAGTCCGTGTGGCACTGTGTGAGTGAGCAGCCACAGCGCTGGCCGGGCTTAAACCACCACACTTCCCACTGTGGGGAAGTGCCAGTCTTGAGCCTCCAGAACTTCTTCTTAAAGCTGGCTCGTGGGCAGTGGATGTCAGGATGCTGAATTAAGCCAGGCTTTATCAGGCATCTGTTACTTCTAATTTGCTGTTTCTTAGCTTTAGAACTCAGCCAGGAGTTGCAGCTTCACTGAGCTGTGTCTCTGACCCGAAGCGTCTCAAGCCAGTGCTTGGCGTGGCTTGCAGAAAGCACAGCTCTGCCTTAGGTGTGCCTGGCTCCAGAGCTCAGAATGCTCTTGCAGCTTTAGCACTGAGTAGCAAAGAAATCAGTTTGCTCCCAGAACTTTTCATGTCAGCATTTGGAAAATAAAGATTTGTGTCAAGTAGAACATCTCCTTAGCTGCAGGTTTAAGAGAATAGCTAGGAAAAGCTTTTTTGCTTGGGGGTTGTTTGGGTTTTTTTGTAGCACAACAACCACTTTGTTCCTTCTTCTCACTTGAAATAACTTTGTGTTCCAAGGTTACATGCCTTTCCCCGTACATAAGCCATCCCTGCCAAATCCAACACGTAATAAGGAAGGAGACTTGAACTGGTGTTAGGTGGCACAAAAGGTAGCTGCAAACTGTACATAAAAGTACTTGAATTTATACTCTTGCAAATGGGTGTTACGAGCCCTGAGGTATTTTCAGGAACTGGCTAAACTATCATTTTTGTTAAATCTCATGTGGCATGAGTTAAATGTTGTGTTATTCAAATATTAATTTTGCCTTCTGTTATATGTGAGCGTAGAGGTGTTGGGTGGTTAAGTGTACATCTTATTTTGACAAAATTTATTTTTATATTGCATTTTATAAAACAAAGTCGTCAAAAACGTGTAATTTTATGATGCATGACCGGGTGATTAAACACATTGTAACAGCCACGCATTTGATATTTTCAATACGTTTGTCTTGTGTCATGTTGGGATATTTTACTGTAAACATCAGTAACAACACACAAGTTCCACATTTACACACAGTCGCTACTACACATAATCATAATCATAACCACAGCACTGCCTTAGCAAAAGCTGTTGCTTTCTGCTGGAGAACCGAAGTTGAACAACTTCAAGGAACAGGATTTGACATTCAGAGACCCACACGGAAGACACTGTTTGTTTCCAAAGAAATATGGCACGTGGTAGTTACTGCATGGAGAAAACACCCAGCCCCACCCCGCTGGACACTGCGGCAGCTGCTCACTGGATGTGGTGTTTTCCACTGGAGAAGTAACTGCTGCTTCTTCACACTTCACCTGGGCCAGTTTCAGTAGTTAGTCTGCTTTATTCAAACCAGTTTACAGTGCAAATGCCTTAGAGCCAATAATAATAGTAATAATAATAAATTCCATGTACGTTACTTTTACTAAGCATACTGGACAAGTGAAATCAATCAATCAGCTCTATTTTTCCAACATAATCAAAAAGTTGATTAAGCTATTCATACACTTACCACTCTATTTGGCAAACATCCTAAAAAAGAAGTTACCATAGAAATTGCCTCTTAAAAAGGGGCAAGTTTGTCTTAAAAAGAATTAAGAGTTAACCAGTTTTTCAACTTCAGAGTTCTGTTCTTTTGGTGAGGAATAAGGGTGCTTTTTTTGCCACAACACGAAGTTAAGTAATTTAAATAATTTTTTCCTGTAAATAAACTTTTGCAGTGGAATGTAGAAATCAAGCAGCATTGCTTACACTTCCAGAAACTGAAGCATTAGCATAGTAGTGCATTATGCTGATTATAATTGTTCTTTAAAATATATTACTTCATATTTAACTAAATGTTAACTTTTCAATAGAAGGTTGTGGCTACTGGACAGAACAGAATTTCTTTTGTGCTTTGACAGCACAGCTGTAGTGAATTTTAAAAATGCAGTAATATAATAACCCTGATGAAGGTTAAAATAGAAAGATAACTGATAATTCTGATGCTGCATGAAGCATTATGCAATATATAACTTTCTATCCAACTGCATTTTAATACCAACATAAGAAACAGTAACTAAAGCAATAAATGAACATTTTGGCTTTCAGCGAAGAGTTCCCCACTTTTGTAAGCTCAGACAGGTGCAGGAACTTAACTGAAGTCTCTATTAGTAAGGACGAGAGGAGCCACTAAGGTCCACAGATAGAGAAGCAGACAAACCCAGCTGGAGGTCATCTTCACCCACACGGCTGGCCACTTACTTGTCATGGTTTTGAAATCTGCATCAGGGCTAAAAAGTAAAGAAGTCCATTAGTAAACACAGAAAGCACCTCCCCCTGTTCCTGGGTACTTCTCTGAATCTGAAGTGAGGGCAATCCTTTGGGACACTCCAGTGCAAGACCCTTTGTCAGAACATAGTGAGACAACTAAACCAGCAGTTTCCCGTGGCTCCTTCACAGGCTGTTCTTGGGACCCAAGCCTGCTTGCCCATGCTGAGGTGCTGCTGTTCAAGGAAGGATTTGCACGAGCTGTGCAACAGACTCCTGGTGGCTGCTGATCCCTAAGTGTATTTGCTAATTTATACCATGTCCTGGGAGCAGTGGTTTTAAGCTGACGCAGCAGAGGGCATGGCCAAGTGTTTCCAGCAGCTGTAGGAAATCACATCTCTGATAAGCAGCATGTATGGCTGTCCCTGCACATCATTCCCAGGATGAAGAGCCAGTAACAGCAGGCTGGCCTCTAACAAACTTTTCAGGAGGCCACCTGGAACCAATCCCATGTGTATCCTTCCTGCTACTTGTCCAGCTGAAGAATGGCAGCCACACCTTCTGCTCTGGAGTGGTGCCCTGGGACCACAGCTGCTGACTGTGCTGCGCTGCCTTCTTACCTCTGAATTCAGTAACACTAAACTGAGAAGGCACAACTCTAATGAAACTGGCACAGGGACAGCACCTTCACCAGCTTGGCAAGAGTAGCCCACAGGGCCGGAGTCTCCTATCCACATGGAAACACGGGCACATGGAACCCATCCCTTCCCACCTGGCTCTTACCTGTACCAGTTTGTGAGTGTCATCATGATGTAAAGAGAGGCAAGGAAGAGCATGAAGTGGAAGAAGGTGTAGCTGTACTGAACCCCATCCTTCTCGTTGTCCGTGACACGGCGCACTTCTCCCTCCTCGGCAGCCCCGCTGCCCGTCCCCACGGTCTCCTCCAGCATGGCAGTGTCACTGCCAGACAGTGTCAGCTTGTTCACCTGGCTGTTACTCGAAGAGCGGATGCTGCAGTGTAACCCAAACAGAGACGTGCTTAAAAACTCCTTTTACAGTCAGCTGTGTTCGCTAATAAAGCAAGTTAATGGATCACAATGAATGCCTGGGACTAGCAAATAGCATTTTTTTAAATCCATTTGGAAACATAAGGAAATTCCTCAAACGGTTTTCATCTGAGCTTTTGTTAACCTAATTAAACAGTGTTCCTAGTCCCAGACCATAAGGGCTACATGATTTGTGTGGTTTGGAAGGGACCCTAAAGATTATCTCGTTCCAACCAACCTGCTGTGGGCAGGGGCACTTTCCACTAGACCACGGTGCTCAGAGCTCCATCCAGCCTGCCCTTGAACACTTCCAGGGATGGGGCATCCACAACTTCTCTGGACAACCATTCCAGTGCCTCACCACCCTCACAGTAAAGAATTTTTTCATACTATCTAATCTAAACCTGCTCTTCCAGTTTTAATCCATGCCTTTATAAAAGTCTCTCTCCACATTCCCTGGAGGCTCCCTTCAGACACTGGAAGGCCACAATTAGGTCACCCCAAAGCCACCTTTTCTCCCAGCTGAACAAACCCAGTTCTCTCAGCCTTTCCTCACAGAGGTGCTCCATCCCTCTGATGGCCTTGTAACACATGTTGTTCTGTTATCTGGATTTGGGATATAAAGCTTATCCTCATCCAAAAAGCAGAACATAGCTTTATGAGCCACATTTGGCCTCGGGCCTGAGACAGCAGCTGGATGTGAATAAATGCAGGTACATTTTGCACTAGACCCAAATTCAAACAAAAGAGGCAGACAAATCCCAATTCTTGGTCACTGGATATGGTGCAGATCCTACCTGGAATACAAGAGGCAAAGGACAAAGATAACCAGTCCAACAACACTCTGGGCATCCCACCACTGCAGGGACTTGGGCGGAGCAGGAGTGGCAGGCGGGACGGTGGCATTAGCTGGAACAGCCGTGGGTGCAGCGATCTGGGTGATGATGTTCAGCAAACTTGGGTTACAGTTTCTTTCTGAAAGGGATTTCAAGGCAGTTTAGAGAGATGAGCTTTGCCAGCATCTAGCTAGGAAAAGATGACAGGTAAGCTCGCAATTTTTCATTCCCTTTAACTGCTGATCTCTTCGATTCTCCACAGGCAGAAATTGCCTGCAATATTTTTCCTGCCTGTGAGCTAGACATGGGTATAATAAATAAATAGCATCAGAATGCCCTGACACTGTTTCTTTTTTCCCCCCTTACAAACACCCCAGTTTAGTTCTGCGAAGAGGCAGTTGGATGGTTTCAGTCAAGTCAGCTTTTCAGCCTCACTGGATCTGATCTGGACAGATCAGCAATTCCCACCGAGTGGTGTCTAATAACCATCAGCAGCTTCTGCTTTCACACCAAAATATGTGACTCAAGACAGCGAGTTGCTCACCAGGCTCGTTGGACATGGCTGCCCAGGTGAGGTACATGGTGTAGAGCGTGATGACAGAGGACTGGAGGAGGCCAGAGCGAGGCTGATGTTCCTGTTCCAAAGGAGAAGAGCAAGCCAAGGTCAAAAGGGCAAGTTTTACCTAGAGTTGGAGAGTTCTACCCCACTGCCACAGATGCAACAATTACTAACATGAAAACCATTGCTTTAGAAATGCACTGGGCTTTGTTCTGTGCTCAAAAGACTGGAAAAAAAGTCCTTAGAGTTATGTAATTTATGCAAAAAGCAACACGGAAAGAATACGCAAACCAAATCCAGGTTTTTTGTGCCCAAGACTCAATTACAGGCTCTTACTTGAGTTAATCTCAACCTTTTCAAACAATTTAGTAGATGTGAATCTAGCATGTGATCTGAGCAGTACCAGTTCAGAATCGAGTAACATGCAACTTTCCTCTTATATTAAACAAGCTTACCCCTAATTTCAAAGCCACAGTATTAAGCAAATAAATCTCCAGCTATTTTTCTACTCCCGAACAGATTTCTCTGTTCAGCCAGGGCCTTCACCACTAAAAGCATGCCAGCAGTCCTCCACATGGAAACAAAGTCCAAAACTATGTTAGCTCAAAAAAGCCTCTCTTCAGAAAATGTGTCACTATGTAGTGCAATGGTTTCAGAGCAAGACTTTCTTTTCAAGCTCCTAACTAGCATAGCTATAAAGTTTTAAAGTTCTTACATCTGACTGAACTGGTGCTACATCCTTCTCACTTCCCTGCTTTGTATGTCAGAAGTAAAGAGCAGAGAAAAATAATACCTGAACTTTTGGAAGGATGGAAACAATGGAGACAGCAATGCACAGGATCATGTTAAAGCTGATGAAGAACTTGTTCTCAGTGCAGTCATCAGGCTTTGTGTAGAAAACGTAGAAGAGAACAACAAAAACCAGGGACAAGGCATAGAACAAGCTTGTACAGGACAACAGAGCTGGAGGGAAAAAAAATTACATTACACATATAGTTCTAATTGTACATCTAAAGTGGCTTACACTGCAAGACAGTCCCTCCTCCTCACCTGGCAGTCTGGGTCACAAAACTAGACTAGCAGAATGCATTTTTATAAGGTATGGCTAAATTTCTACTTGGGCTCACTAATCAGCATAGCTCAGAGGAAGGTCAGTGCTGCCACCAAGTGAACAGGACTTGCCCTTCAGCAGCAGTTTAATTAGTTTAACTGGTATCAGGCCACAGTGTCATAATGAGAGAGTGCTTTTTGCACACTACTCATGGACATTTATCTGCCCCGAATTCCTGTGCTCGAGGTCACCCATTTTTGTTTCCACTCTGTTCTTTGTGAGAAGCTACAAAAAGCTGTTGCAGCATTCTTAGCTATGAGCTAAGAACGACAACAATTAGCACTTTGTAATTAGCGGCCAGCTGGGGAGCAGGCACCAAGGCACACTCGGTGTGGTACTGCAGCCACTGTCATGGACACAACTGAGCTCCCGCGGACACAGCAGGGGAGGTGCAGAGCAAAGCTCAGATTTGAAGAGAACCAGGCTCCGAGCTCTGCACGTGCCCTGCAAACCAGGCAAGTGTGGTTTATTAGGACTGTCAGATGTGCTACCCACAAGCCTAAAATATTTTGCATTTTCTTGAACAAGAAAAAGTAAACACTGCTATTAATTTCAGGTGTTCACAGCAGTGACTCAGGGACACTGTGGAGTTTAACTCTAGGTATGTCTGCAAACCAGTAAATTATATTCTGCAGGGTACTGGCCAGTACAAACAAACCCTTTACAGGTTAAGATTCCTACCTGCATACCAGCATTTAGAATTCCCCTCTTCCATTCTCTCAACCCAGCTCTCATTCCAAGAGTGAGCAAAATCCACAAGTAGAACCAACTGGATAAGAATGAAGCAGAAGGCTCCAGAAACACCAATCCAAAACCAAGCTAGAAAAGGGAGAGGAAAAAAAAAGGTCAGTTTTCATCATGTGCATGCTACCTCATTTCAAAAACAAAAAAGCTTCTAAATATACTACATAATGAGAAAAACTGAAACTGTATTTAGAAATGCAGATGCTGTTAATCACTTTGGCCTCAATCCTGCAGAAGCATGGAAGGAGTCCCAGCTGTTCAGGGATGCAGCCAATGCTGGCCAAGCTGAGCATGGGAATGTTTAGCCCAACACATTTTCAGAATGAAGGCAACATCGAACATCTTTGTGCACATAAGTGCCATCATGCCACATTTCTTTGAGGGTCAACAACCCTTTCAAGTTCCTATGATGTGGCCAGACAGTAGAAGTTTCCCACATATATTTTTCAGAAACTCTAGGGAAGTATTTAGCATTTGTCAGTGTCCTGAGTTGCCCCCAGCCTAGCGTCAGAAGACTCAGTTCTTTAGTGACTGTCTCACGAAGCAGAAAATTATTAGTAACCAAAACCTATGCGGTTGAAAAGGGATTTCTTATTGCCATAACTTCAGCTGGTCACCAAAATACTGGATGAACCAATGAACTACAAAGAAGACGGGCAGAAACTGCATCTTCTACAAGAGAACTTTCCCTATTGCCTAGTAAACCTGTGAAAAGGTTTGAGCTTACTCCAGTCTGAATTCCATGATAAATATTAACTGTACCTCTTGTGAAAGGCCCTTCGGGGATATAAAATGCTCCAACCATGATAGCCACAATGGCAGCTATTTTGAAGAACCAGAACCTTCAAAAGAAGATAGAAGTCATAAATATTGGTCTTACTCTACACACGTTCAGTTCACACACAGTAGTCATGTGCTATATCCTGTAAGCAGCTTGGTCCTGCTCCAACCAGGGCTTTGGATCTCATGATCCTGTTGACCAGGGAGGTTGAGGACTTCCCATCCCTGGAAGTGTTGAAGGCCAGGCTGGATGAGGCTCTGAGCAACTTCATCTAGCAGAAGGTGTCCCTGCCCATGGCAGGGGGTTGGAAGTGGATGATCTTAAGGTCTCTTCCAACTCAAACCACTCTATAACCATTTCATGCTCTCCAAAGGTTCCCTTTCCAATTAAATGACTCTGTGATGTTTCAGTCATCTAGCCCAGAACTAATTCAGTTCAATCAGGAACTGGCAATCACAAACCAGTTTCTGCTGGCTGAGTCAGACTGGCCTTGAGAATGACCCAGTGAGTGGCAGAGGCAGCGCCAGGCTGGAGATACAAACTAGCTGCAATCTGATGTCTCCGTGGAAACAAAGAGCACTGCCCTTTTGGCTACCCCACCTCAGAGTGGCACCCTCAACCAGGACATGGAACATCTTACATAAAGTGAAGCTTTCCAGGAGACTGAAGCATTACTCTGTATTGGGTCCAAAAGAAACCCGAGGCTGTCCGTGTATGCATAAAGGAATTTCCACTGGAGGGAGGAAACAAGCTGGAAGGCCAGCCAGCTGGCTCACACATACCCATTGTGTATCGAGGCTCTCGGGTCATTACTTGTTTTCACTTCTATCGT
>VYZQ01029455.1:0-19897 GCA_013400655.1 Mystacornis crossleyi
GCCTTCTCTTCTCCAGGCTCTCTAAGCCTGTCACTAAATGCTTTCACATCCAACCTTAGAAAAAACTGTGTACAGCTTCTATATGTTATAAAACCATCCGGGGTTTCCCCTGGAGATTTATGTTCCATGTGAAGGGAGCTGCAGGTTTTGCAGGGCTCGGAGGCCACCTCTGGCCATGCATACCAGATCCCTGCTCACTTCCTGGGGTGGCCCATTTACTACTGATTTTTGGTTTGTTGTGCTTGGGACCTCAGCTAAAAAATCACCCTCATGTGCTGTATCTGGAAATTTGCTGCCTGCCAAGGAGCTTTTCCTTGCTCTTCTTGGAGGTACATGGGTGTTGCTGCTTCAAATTTACAGAAGATGCCAGCACCATCGTGCCACTCGGCATCCATCTCATTCAGCCCCTCTCATCTCCTGTCTCAGGAAGGCATTTCTAAAGCTTCACGTGGTATTTGCCTTCCTCTGCATGAAACCACAGTTGCTGTTTTTGCTGCAATTCTCTGCAGGGCATTGTTGTGACGTTGGTAACTGGAGATACAATCCTTGGAGCAGGATTGGGGATGTTAAATGCCTTGGGTGAATGTTGTCTGAAGACCAGTTTGCTTTTATTGAGCATGATACAGAGGATCTTTATATATTTTCACTTGATATTCCAATATTGCAGTGATCACACTAGAGAAAAGTCAAGTTTTCATCATCCCCAGGCAAAGATTTAATGGCGAGGTCTGTGCAAAAGAAAGGAAAAAAAGGTACTTTTTTGCTCTTTAAGGGTATTCTGTAAAGTAATATCACTGTGATTTAGTCTGCCAGACACTTTCCAGTGTTTGCGGTTGCAGATGAGGCTTTACCAGCCCTCAGCTGTCCAGACTGAAGTTTCCATGCTGAGCATCTGCCCCCAGTTGCCATTTTGAGGAAACTGCAGCTGAAATGGATGAGGGTTTGGGGGTTTTTGGTTGGGGGTTTTTTTGTTGTTGTTATGGTTTTTTGTTTCTTTTTTTGCTTGTTTGTTTTGGTTTTTTTGGTGGTGGGTTGGTTGGGGGTTTTTGTGAATTAAGCTAAAGAAAATGTTTTCCTCTCTTTGGATGTTCTTTTGAGCAGTTCAGGGATGTCCTGCAGGGAAGGGAAGGGTTTGGAGAGATGGAATAAGGGAAACTGGAGGCGAGTGGGAAAGGAGGTTTCCAACCTCTACCCGTGTTCACCTGCTGGACTAAACCCTATTGTTTCCATGTTTGCCCTCTGTGCGGGCTAGAAAAAGCTGCAAAGCCCACAGCTAGGAGCAGCTGTTCACCCCCATGGGCAAAGCAAACACAACTTTGTACCTTATAGGCTTGAGTGTGAGTGGAAAAGCTCCATGGATCTGAAGCCGTAAACGCATTGCTGGTGCTTGATGGAGGCCTAGCTGCAAAGGCTTCTCTCTGGTGTATTTTTCTACTGCTTCATTCAGTAGGAAGCCCCAGATTCGTTATTTGGGTTTTTTTCTTTCCTTCTGAGATTTCCTGTACACCTGCCAAGCTACAAAGCGCTGTGCAGGCACTGCTCAGCTGATCTTCCTGCTGAGATCCTGCGCTGCTGCTTGATTTCATGCACGAGGAGTTATGGCTGTTAATTTGGGGCTTGAAAAGCCTAGTGCTTAATTTTTTTGGGAATTGACAATTTTGATTCTCTCCCCAAATCTCCATGTGGGTTCTGGCTGTGCTCAGGCACTCAGCACTTCTCTAAATCAGGAAAAGAAGGTGGCAGGAGCCATGTGGGAGCTTCTTCTGTAAGTGACACATGTTTCATCCAGCTTTACATTCTGTAGTAGACATAGATCTGGGTTCTCTGGGGTGGTATTTACCTGCTTTTAAATATAAATCAGGTTCCTGCTATTTCCAGCTCACTATGCCACAAACTTCCAGAGCTCTGCAATGAATGGGGCAGGTACCATATGAGGTTAATCAGAAGATAGCATTTTAAGGCATGAATGTAAAGGAAAGTAACTGTAATTACTGCTGCTTGTGCTCCATCTGTCTTTGTTGTGAGCCCAGGAAGTAGCAGCAGAACTACTGACACGAGCAGTGTATGAGGTGAGTGATGGTTTGTGAGCGTGGCTGAGGGAGGGATGTCAGGGCTGCATCTGATGTGTCCGCAAGGAGGAGCCCCCAAATCCCCCAGACTGTCAGCTGATCAAAGCTGATGGTGGCTTTTATGGTGCTTTTGGAAGAGAAAAGGTCAGTCATAGAATGGTTTGGATTGAAAGGGATCCTTAAAACTCATCTCATTCCACCCACTGCCATGGACAGGGACACCTTCCACTAGCCCAGGTTGCTCCAAGCTCTGTCCAGCCTGGCCTTGGACACTTCCTCTGGCACCAAGCTGTCTTTTCAACAGGACAAGAGGAAATGGCCTCAAGCTGTGCCAGGGGAGGTTCAGGTTTAACATCATGGAAAGGGTGCTCAGGCCTTGGCAGGGGCTGCCCAGGGAGGTTTGGAATCCCCATCCCTGGAGGCGTCCAAGGAAGGCCTGGACATGGCACTCAGTGCTCTGGGCTGGCGACAGGGTGGGGATCAGGCACAGCTTGGACTTGATGGTCTGGGAGGGTTTTCCAGCCTGAGTGATTCCAGTAGTCTGTGTTTCCATAAAGGAAGCAATGGGGAGGAAGAGTGCTCAGAACAAAATTGAGGCTGTATTTAGTGTGATACACACCCGAGATCTGTGACAAAAGAACCTTTTGGGGAAGACTTTGGAGACTTGGGCTTGGTGTGTTCATGGTGATCCCTTAAGAGCTCTGACCACATAGTGATGACATCAAAAACTGAGGCAGCACTGGGTTTGTTCGAGGAAGAAGCTGAGTTCTGAATGAATGAAGGAGGAAGGCCCCATCTGAACTCAGCACCATCTTCCCTTACAACTGGAAAAAACACGAAGCAGCTCAGCACATCCCATACCAGAATGGAGGTGACTAAAGCTGATACCACACCAGGAGACAAAGGAGTTACCAGCATAAACAAATGTCCCACACTAATGTGTTGCTAAGAGTGTAAAATACTACCTGGTAATTTTGAGCAAGAGTTTGTGGTTTTTTAGTTACTCATCTCTTGCTACATGGCTTTTCCTTCGTGTGCCTTAAATACTCAGGCAGGAAATGTGGTCAACTGTGCTCTTTCTGTAGCATTTGGCATTGGCAGGTGTTACTTTTTGACCAGAAACCGAATTCACACTTGCCTTGGGGGAGGCTCCTAAACTTTGATCTCACAGGGTGTTGGGGCTGAGCAGTGGAGGGAAGCACTGGCTGGGTTCCATAGTTACCATCTGCAAAAGAGCTGGTTTTAAAATAAAATCCAGCCTCTCCGACAGCTGAGTGTCTGGAGTTCTGCTGTTGAAAGGGACGAGGGGCTGCCCCAAAACTCAGGCTGAATTTGAGGATGCTGCACAGTGCTGAGTTTCTGTGGCCGTTGTGTTCGGTCGCCTCGGCTGAATCGGTGCCAGGGGTGTGCATGTGCAGAGCCTTGGGAGGATGTGAGAGCTGCATCTCAGATGGGGCCCATCTCTCTATTCAGAGATTTAACTCTGTTTGGATGATGAGAATGGAGACATCTGTAAAAAGCAGCAGTCCCCCTTCCTCCCAGAATAAGCCTATGAGCTTTCCAGCTGTTGGCCAAGACAGGTTTTCCTGTTGAAATAGCTTTTGTCTGAAGTAAGTCTAAAACAATATGGTTATAGTAACTGAAAATATTTCTTTGTCAATTCCAGTTGTAAAGCCAAATGTTTTGGTTCATTGTTACTTCTTGTAGTAGCTGTTTGATTCAGAAAGCCTTATGGAATCTTCCAGTGAAGTGCATGCTGTTGGTAAAACGCAGTTTTGCTTATATTCTGTATTTTCTTTACCATATTGTATGACTAATTTTCTTTTATCTTCACAGTGAAGTCTCACAATTCCAGAACACACTCTTGCTTTCCTTCAGAAGTCCCATCATCCTGAATAAGACAAAGACAAGCCCATAACATTCATTCATGTGGTTCATTTGCAACCACAGTAAAATGGATTGTGCCATATATCTGTCAGCTGACACCATCCTGTATTCATAAAATATGCTTGGGATCTTTTTTTAGTTCTGCAGAGTTTAAAGATGAGCTTATTAGGCATCTCTCTGATGTGTAATTATTCTGGGCTGAATAATGTTAATCAGAATATATGCAATTTATATACAGTAGACAAGCAAAGAAGAGTGTATATTCAAAAAAATGAGTTTGCCAGAGCAGATTTGCAAAAAGAGTGGATCTAATGCACTTAAGAGATTTCTATTTTCATTTTAAAAAACCAAGCCATGTTTGCTGGCTCAGGAAACAGTTTTACTTCTGTACTGTGGGTGTGTCTTGAGCACATTTCTGTGTTTTCTTTCAATTTCAAGATACGGTATTTTACAAATCAGAGGAACGCTTGGAGATTTAAGAGTTTCAAAAGCGTGTCAGGGTACCTGCTCAGTCTGGAACCCAGGGCTGCACGATGTCCTCTCACTTTGTTGGTGTTGCTCTGTACTAGTCATTCTTGAATGAGATAAGATCTGATGCTTTCTTGTTTCTCTCAGCAGGTTCTTCTTAAGCCCACTAAGCAGATACTTTTAACACACTCAAACAAAAATTGTGATTTTTAGAACGTCAGTTGGCATTTAGAGCTTCAGCTTGGGTTCAGAGGTGCTGAGCACCCACCTGGCACTGGTGGTTGGTCAGACCATCTGTTCCGGAAACAGGAGGAGTTGCCTCACACTGGTGGCAGCAAAAGTAATTTTGAAAAATGCCTTTGAATTTTCAGTGTGTGTATCTTCTTAGTGCCAGAGGTGCTTCTAAAGGGGAAATAATTACAGTAGAAGGACCTGACCTCGTTACTTGTTCCAAAGTAAGAAGTTCCAAAGTAAGAAGACTGTCATCTCCTGGACTGTGGATTTGTGGCTGCTGGCTAAGGCACATGTCCCTCTGAGGGACCTGCCTGCAAGCAGAATTGGAAATCAGAATGTTAAATCTGAGGCCTGTGTTTTGTTGTCCTGACCTTGGCATTTCTGAGACTTGCAGAGAAAAAGTCCTGACTCCGTTTAAGCCCAAACCTTTGGAGCCAGAAGGTTCAGCCTGACTGGCTTGTTTTTGAAGGTTTGGTGCACTTTTGCTAGAAAAGCTCAGAGGAGAGCAGAGGCCGTAAGATGGATTTTTTCAACACTGTCAATGTGTTTTTTCATTGGAAATTATAAAAACCCCATGAATCGTATTGGTGGGTTTTGTGAACATACTTTTCCAGAATTCCTGGCTTGTTCTTGTTCTATCACCCTTTTCACTGCTCTGCTTTTTCCTTAATCAAGAGCTTGCCTGTTTGTGTGAAGCTGCTGGGTTTATGCAAAACCCGTGGTGAAACAGTTGGTAAAACGGTTAGCTCAGAGATGCTTGAAAGGGCAAATAGCAGAGAAACTGTCTCAGGGCAGCGAAAAGTTCTCCTGTTGCATGAGTAGCACACAGCCTGAGTAGCATCTCGTTGGAAGGGATGATTGATTGTATAGTAAAGGTCTTTGGGAGTAGTAATAAGGGGTAGAAAAGTCTCTGAAAGGTTGTTGTGAATTCAGGAGCTCTTGAGGGTGTTTTGAAGCCACACTGGATGCTATTAAGTGGGAAAATATTTCATAGAAATTCAGGGTTCATCTTTCATCTCATCAGGCTGGTGAAGTCCCATCAGCCCAAATGAAGATAGAACGTGGGTTTATGTGGTTTTCCCTGTACTTGTTTCTCAGAAAGCCACAGGCTTCCTTTAAGCCACCCTTGAAGAATACAAACATGGCTTGAAATGTAGCTCTAGTGAGGAAATGCAGGCAGCCTTTGCAGGAATTCAGGTTTGGATGAGACTCAAAATGAGCATTGTTAGGGGCTAAATATGTTTAAAGTCACACTACTAGTGATTACTTCTGCATTCACAAAGTGAAAGTGATCTGATATACATAAATTTGCCAGATAAAACCCTTACCACACAGCTCCTGCACGCTGCATTCTTAGGGCTGCTTTTTTCTTGGTGCCCTAAATAAAGCATTTTGCAAAACACAGAAAGATGAAGAATTTAAGTTTCGATACAGACAAGTGAAACATAGTCTTCTCCAGGAAGAGAGAATGTATCAGCATCAACAGTGGCAGGAGCTCATACTGGATTGATGGGGAGAACTTCATAGAGACCTTCAATGGAAGAGCTGAGACTTACAAAACTGGAACTCCATTACCAGTCATACAAAGGCAAGAGCAATGAAAGCAAACTGTCAACTGCACTGACTGAAGCATTGCCACCATGGATATAAACCCAAGCCTTGAACATCTTCTGGTTAGGTGTAGCCACAGGTCCTGTGTGCCACAGTCAGGTCCTTTTTGTGTGTCTGTACATGGAGGGCCATGAAGGCCTCAAGAGGTGCAGGGTCACTGTGACCCAGCAGGAGAGCTCTCACTGACCCATTTCCCAATAAATTCTCGGGAACAAATTTCCTCTTCTTAATAATAACCTGCCCAGCTGCCTTTCTGAGCCCAGACCTCACGTGGTTCCGCTGTACAAACACAGCACAGGGAGAATGTGGTTTGGATTTGGTTTTTTCCTTTCAAGTCATGTTGTCACAAGCGCTTTTGAACGTGAAAGTTAAATGGAGAGGAAATGAGGCAACTTATCTCCTATTTTGGATTTTTTTTTTTTAAAGAAGGAAGGAGATTTGAAACATTGGGCCGGAAGAGCAGAGCAGCCAAGGAGCCTCAAGCACAGGTTTAGTGAGAGGGACAATAGCTGAGTGGAGTTTCTTCCTGGGAAGTCCTCTTAGAAAGGGAGAAAACAAACACCACTGGTAACCATTGTCTTCTCAGTGATGCTTTCATGAGTGCTTGAGGAACTGAAAGTGGTCCAGGAGGAAGAAGAATAATGCACAGCACTTGCTATGTCAGGTGGCTGGATGGAACCCCTCTGAGCTGACTGCACTGAATACAAGTGGCCTTTGGTGAAACCAGCCCCATGGAGGAGACAAGGCAACTCGGACCTGCAGAGCTGTGTGTCACCACCTTCCCGTCACAGCAAGCGACACTGTGGCTGTGCCTGTCTGCGAGCTGCAGTCAGACACTCAGTGGGGCTCTGGCCTTTCTCTGAGTTACGGTTAAAAATAGGAGCCTGAAAAAGAAAATAAATACTTTTGAACAGTGTGCTGGAACAAAGAAGCCTTAGAGGAGTCTTCCTTTGTGTGTGTCCTCTGTGGCATTTACATCAAATTCTTTCTGAATACAGTTCTTGGTTTTCCCTTTTTCCTTAAATTCCCCTAACCTACGCCCTTGCGACCTGGGAGTATTTCTACCTCTGATGATGTGGGTTGCTGGCACTGGTGGGTTGTAGGAACAGCAAACCTGGGGAATGTAAAGGTAATCCTTCATCTTTGATACTGCTGCAGCTGCAGAAAGTTAGGGGTTGTTTGGATTTTTCCTTGACCTCTTTTCAGGAAAAAATTTCAGGAATTACTCTTGATTTGCTAGCAGAAGGTGTTTTTTTATTAGTCAGGTCCCAGCCTTAATTTAGAAGGAATCAAAAGCATGAACTCTGCCAAGTAAGGAATGATTAATAAAGTTTAATGGGTCCTTTTAGCTTTGCCAGAGAAAAACCCCAAATGTTTAGATCACTTTATTTTATTCTTTTACAGTGCTTTGGAAATACTGGGATCTTGATTATGGCCTTGTTCAACTTTGAATTGGAGAAAAGAGGGAAAAGGAGGCCACTGGCAGGTCTGCCATATTGAGAAGCCCCAGACAACCAGAGGGCCATCTCCCATCTTCTGTTTGTCTTTTCCCATTTATTTTGTTTTCATTTGCCTCATTTTCTTCTGCTTCTTCCCTTGGATTGTCCCTGGACCAGATTTAGCTGGTGATTTTGGAATTGTTTCATCGGTTTCATGAGGGAAAAGGACAATTCTGTTCCTTTTGCACCCATTTCACAGCTGGAACAGAGCAAAAGGCTGTGACCTACCCTGAAGTGGGACTTTGGGGAAGCAGCAGCAGCAGGAGGGTCAGAGTAAAGTGTGAGCAAGAGAACCAGACCAAGACTGAGGAGTGAGAGGAGATGTGGTCAAGGTCTCCCTTTCCAGCAGCATCACTGCATCTTCCTCCCTCCATGCCAACCCTTTCCTGAAGGAGCCTGGATCAGGGAGCTGATGCTCTAGTACCACTTCCCAGTGTTTCTGCACTAATTTGAATTATAAAGCTGATCTTTTGCATCACAGAGCCATAGTTTCCCTTTCTGGGCTGGGTGAGCAGCTTCATGTAATAATTACACACTTGCCTTGTAAACTCTGTACCTTAATTGATGCTTTTTAGCAGCAGTGTGAAGAAACCTTTCCCACAGGATGAGGTGCCAACGCTTCCTCCTGTCTCTCCTGCAGAGTGAGAAGTCCAGTGAACAGTGTGGGTTTCCTGGGGGACATTACCATCCACGGAGAGGTGGAGAAGGAGTTTGTTTGTGAAAGGGGAGACCTTCAGCTGCATGAGTATAGATCCTTTTAATGCTTGGCAGTGTTCCTTGCAAAGTGTGAGTGCAATCCTTTTTTAAAATCAGTTTATTTCTAAAGATTTAGGAAACATTTTTAGAGCTCTTACGTTATTTTTCTGAACATGAGAACAGACTACCAGCAAGGAGAGTTTGTCTAGTTTGCCTTAGCTAAGGCTTTGAAGGATTAACCACAGTGCAATGCTGTGGAACATCTTTGTCTTGTAGGTTGTGTCAGCCTTGAACAATTCCTGCTGTAGCATCTGCATGGCCAAGGAGGTCTATGTGACATCAGAAAGTGATCGCATTGTATCACCCTGCTGTGTAACAACAAAATATAAACCAGATTAAAGAGACTTTATAAGCTTCACTCGAACTTCTAAGTTTTATAAAGTACGTTCTCCCATCCTCTGCCCAGTGTTTTGCTCTGACAACAATTACATATTCCTGCAGTCATATTCCAGTATTTTAACATGAAACTAGTGAGACCCTGAACAAATGACTAAATATGCACTGCAAAGAAAAAATTTGTCCATTTTTGTTGTTCAAGCTCAATGTAAAGTGGGAGGTAGGGTTAAAAAATTCTTTGGAATATGAATTTTACACACGCCTCTTCCTGTATTATAAAGTTTTATTAGAAGCTTAATATTATATATATATGCATATAAATATATATAAACAGTTTTTGTCCTTTTTAAAAGAGGCTGAAGAGGAATAAAATCAATTATTGATTTTCACAAAGAGTTGGCTCTTTGTCGTCCTCAAAATGCCCTTTCACAGTTGCTGCCCTACAGAAGACCAAGGCGAGCAGGTATTGGCACGAGCAAAGCAAAACAGTTGAAATTGGAAAGTGGTTCCCAACTGGCACAGCTGTGACATGGTTTGGCCTTGGGCTTCAAAAATCTGAATGCTGCTTGTTGTTTGGGTTAAAATCCGTGTTGTCGCTGGGTGACCCTCCGGAGCTGTCCCTCCGGTGACCCGGCTCCCTGTCACCCACCGACACCGGGACGGGTACGACTCTGTCTGTTGGCAGACTTGATCGATCCCGTGGGCTTCTTTTCCTCCTTCCATGGACTAACTCCAATGTTGGGCACACCAACTGATGAGCGACGAAGGCGAGAGAGAAGAGAGGACTCTGCAAAGGGGTTTCCAACTGAGTTTATTGGAGAGCCTGGCTGACCCACATCACCTCGGGGAATCTGCCTCAGCAGAGCCCCGAACAGCCCGCAAACAGGTCCTTTTATTGGGGGGGGGGGAGAAAGGGGTAGGAGGTGAGGGAGGACCAATGGGATCAGTTCAGGGAGTGGTCTAAGGGGTAAGGNCTAAGGGGTAAGGAACACTCCTGGGATCCAATCCTCAGGAGAGGGGAGGGACTTTCGAGAGATTCAGCCTGTCACTCGATGCCTGGCCTGGAACTTTCCAGAGGCCAGGCTGGGCCCCAAGATGACAGACAGGTCCCCTGGGGAGGGAGGAGGGCAAGGGACATGCCCTCGGGGAGGAACAAACGCGGGACACACCAACTGTGAAACATAGGAAGGGGGGCACACAGAACAAACCAACTGAGGCAAACTATACCAACTGAATACAAACTGTAAACTTAATTATAAAGCACCGCTACACCGTGTATTTACCCAGGTGGTGTTGTGGGATTCAGAATGGCAAGAAGGGGCTGTGAGGCTGAAATTATTTCTTGTGATAAAATCAAGTGGTGTGATTGTGTTGGGAGGTCATTAAAGGAAATGTCCTTGCTTTGAGACCTCTGTTTAGTTTAGAGATTAGTCTTGGTTTTACCCTTCTTGCACATAGGCTTGGCTGAAAATCCTTTGCAAAGCATGATATTTACTCATTTTCAGAGTATACAGGAGCTAAAAGAAAAGCAAACACCTTAGAATTGATGAGGAAAATTGCAAGAAAAGAGGCTCCAATGTTACTGTTATTCTCATTTTGTTCTGTCTTGTGGGGTTTGTGTGTTTGTTGAAGAGAAGTGAAATAAAATCCTGCCATGGAATAATGTAGCCTTCTGCTACAGTGCTTAAAAAGTGATGCCTTTGTTGGAAATACGGTACTCTGAGGAGTCTATCTGGGCTGGTGGTGAAAGGAGTTGGATTGGTGAGGGAATAAAGGGAGTTTAAGGTAAGGAAACCTCAGCATAAACGAAGCCCCTCATGGAAAGATGTGTGTGTACTCACAGCTTTGGCCAGTGTCATGTACTCTCTGGAGTTATTTTTGTTAGAGCCATGTAGTGTGGCATAATTTGGGAAAGTAATTAAGAAAAAAGAATTTAGTTAAAACATCTCCCAGATCTGTATGAGCACATGCCAAGCACTGCATGGAAATAATCTTTTGAAGGTATGTGTGTCTGTATAAATATAAATATATGGATATATATTCAGAAAAAAGCTTCAACTAATGTCACGAAGATGGATATTTCTGTTATCTGTGTCTCTGTGTCTTTTTGTTATTTTGTCTTGTGGATGGTTGGGCAGTGAGGTAACTGTCGTCCGAAAGGGAGGGAAGGGGGAATACATCATCCTGATTTAAACGGTGATGCAGCGTTAGCTTACATTTTTGGAAAGCTATTTAAATTTTCCCAAGAAACATTTTTGTGTGACCTCCCGTGACGTGTAATGTGGTGCTGAGATCTGGATTGGAGAAAGCTGCTCAGGACATGCCTGGTGTCTGTCCCCAGGAGTGGCTCAACTTGTGGCTCAGGGAGCCACAAAACTTGAAACCCATTGACCTTCACCAAATTTATTTACCAGAGATCATAGCTTAGTTTCATGTGACCCCCGAGGAATTAGATTGGATTCATTTGGTTATTAAATCCCAAGTCCTTCTGGTGCTGTGAAAGAAGCTTACAAACAAAGTCTTGTCAGACCTTATTCTAGTTGAATCTGACCATGAGTAACTGTTTTTAGACAGAGCGTTGCTGCTTCTAACCCCATTACCAAGAAAGGACAGAATTCAGGAGCCTTTGAGATAAGCTTATCTGACACATCAGACCTTTGACTCGTTTTGGCCTGATTAACCACAAGCACTTTATGTAATTCATGATTATTAGGATTTTTTAACCTGACAGAAGTGCAAAGGCAACTTGTGAAATCTTCCTTCTCCCATAAATAAGGATTGGGCAGTGGGGGCAGGGGAAGGGAAAGCCAGCTTCAGGAAAGAGTCTCTGAGTTTGACCCAAGAGCCACTCTGTGTTTGTGCAGGATCAGTGCTCTGCTGTTGGTTCTTCATTTTTAAGAATCAGACAGCATTCAGAATTAACTTAAACCATCAAGCTCCATAGTTAGATCACACGCTACTCTTCACAAAACAAATGTTTTTTATAGAGTGCATGAGGTCTCACTCAGCTCAATCTGCTCCCTCTGAATGCGAGATGCTCCTGAAGCTGCCTGGGAACAATGTAAGTATGTAAACCTATGGAACTCCATGGGATAACTGTCCATCTCAGTGTAAAATTCAGCCTCGTGTAGCAGAGCGCTTGAGGAAGAGCAAAGTATAGGGGTAAAATTGTAGAAAGGGAGATCTGCAAGGCTGGAATGGAGCCTGTTATTTTTGGCACCTCCTTTGCCACGTATCACGTGACAAACTTACAAATGCGTTTGTTTAGTTTGCTGTGAAACAGAAGCTTTGCTTCTGGTGGAGCACAGATTTCACACTCATGGTCTCAGCTGCCAAACTTGTGAAAAAATCTGATTTTTTCACAAGACAGCACCAGTTTTTTCCTATAGAGAAGATGGACCAAGCACCTGAGGAGTCTCAGCTTATATACTGAGACTTGAGGAGACGCTGATCCGAGGTGTGATGGGTGTTATCCACTCCTCTGCACTGAGTTTTGGGTGACTAAGAGGGATTTTGCCAGCATGGCAAACAGGTAATTTGAGGGTGTGTGAATGCCACTAGGGTTACAGAATTGTAAGTTTTTACTGAGAGCAGTTTCCATTAATATAAACCAAGGCTGGGATAAATAATTGGTTCAGTATTTTACCAGGTGCAAACCACATGTTCCTGCATGGGAAAGAAGGGTGGCTCCACCAGAGCTGCTGGGTTTGGCTGAGTGCAAACAAACCTGTGAGAAGTGATCCAACCAAATCAGAACCTGGCATTTGTGTCTGCCATCCCTTTTTGTCATAACAGGTACTAAATCATGACTCAGAATAATTGAAATACTAATTCTACAAACAAAGATCAAACTCAGTTCTGCTTTCAACAACAAAGAGAGTAGTTTACATTGCCTTCCTGGATAAATCTGGGAGCACTTGGACTTAAACACTTCCTGGGTGGTATTGTAAGTACTGCACAAGGAAGAAGACCGTAGGAAAGAGGGAATCACTTGTAAATCCCGCTACACTGTCACATGTCACATAGCACTGGAAGGTGGTGGGCACTGTCAGGATACGCCAAACAGAATCACTTTTACAGGTTTTCTGTTTACCAGATGCATTTAACAACTGATAATGGTGTTTACAGTGCATGGGTGATCTGAGGAAAAGCAGTTTTTATGGTGAGTGGCTGCTTCCCTCTCTTCCTGTCGAGCATCCAGCCCATTTCAGAGCTGCCAGTACTGACATCCAGCTTTCAGGGCTTAGGTAGAGCATCTATAATTTCAGATGTTTACCTCAATCAAAGCTGTGTTTTTCTTGGACTTGGGTCAAGTCAGCCCAGGAGCTGAACACTGGAATTATCTTGTTAACTCATTTTGCTACTACCGTGATGGGCTATAAGAATAAGACTGTGTTGATGGATAGAAAAATGGATGGATGGATGGATGGATGGATGGATGGATGGATAGATGGATGGATGGATGGATGGATGGATGGATGGATGGATGGATGGATGGATGGACAGCAGTAATTGTAAAGCTCAAGTTGCATTAAGGCACACAGTATATATAGTTTGTCTGGTTCCTACTTTATCATTTAAAAGCATGTCCCCAGTTGTGGGTTACATCCTGGCTCCTGAAGCACTGTGTGGGTATGATCAACTGATCATTTTAGATTGTCTTCTGACAGCTTTGCTCATGGCCTGGTGGAGGAAATAAGACAAAGTCATTTGTTCCTGTTCTGTCTCACTGCTTTACTTCTTTGAAGTGCTGGGTGTACTGACATTCAGCGCACAAAAGTACTTACTTTTTTTAGGTTTTATATTGCCCAGGATTTGTTTTAATACAGCAAATCATCTACTACTTTTACATTCAAGTCTCCTGGGGCTTAAATGGTGTAAGAAGATACATCAGCCTTCAGAGAGATTCATATCAGTGACCGTGGTATATTTGGAAAACCATTTCCAAAAGGTGCTGAGTGCAGGCAATTGTGCTGTGAAGAGGAAGGATTGTGAACATTTTGCTACTCTTGGAAGGGTCATCTTACTGCCAAACACCAATATTTAAGTGAAATAACTTTTATGGCAAGTCCTTCCCTCTTTCCATTCTTGACTTCCAAATGGCTGAAGTTCTGGGAGTGTGAGCAATCCTCCTCTTGTATGACAGCCAAGAAGTTACTGTTTTCTGACCTTTTTCCCCAAGTTTTCTGGACCTGCACCTGGACTGGCCACGTGGCAACATGTTGTTGAGGGCAGGGAGGTGTGGCAGGGCAAGCTAGATAGGCTGCACTGGGAGCCAGTGGTTGGACCAGCAGGAATTCATTCCTGGGAGAACTTGCAGAAGAGTGCCCTTGTTTGAAAAAGCTATATGTCAGTTATTTCAATAGAAGCAGTGAAACCCACACTATAAAGTTGGGTATTTGAGGTCATTCTGTTGGCCCGATGACTTGGAGTTACACACAAGTGTCCAACATGGGTGACACAATTAAGAAGGTCAAAGGCAGTGGAAAAACAAGAAAAAGAAATCTGGGGATGATTACTGATTTCCAGGGGGGAAACAAGTAGATATTTCTTGTTTCTCAGTGCAATGATGTTTGTTTTTAGTCTTAAAAGACGTATCATAACTCATGCTAATGTTTTGTGGTCATGTGCGAGGGCAGTTCTGCAGAGCGGGAGGTGCACCATGAAGCATTAGTGAAGTTTATTCTGGAGCAGGATCTAAACCCTCAGCCAAGGAGGAACAAACCCTTGCCATGTTAATTTGACAGAAATCCTTCCACCTCCATCCCAGCTGTCTTTTCCTGCTGGTAATTTCAGTTCATGGAATCACAGAATATCCAAGTTGGAAGGGACCCACAGGGATCACTAAGTCCAACTCCTGGCCCAGCACAGGACCAGGAGGTTGCATGCAGGCTCCTCCTGGAGCTGATCAGACTCTTCATTCTCCTAGGATAAACATCCCAGCTGCTGGGATTCAGATCCCATTTATATGGGCTGGAGCTGTGCCGTTGCCAGACCAGCCAAGTGGGAAAGTTGGCCGTACTCCGTATAAACAGCTCTGACTAAGCCAGCCACACTAAATTTGGAAAAGAATTAGGGGAACTCATTTTTCAACTGCCCTGGAGTATTTTATCTCCAGTTGCCCCATGTTATCATTTCATGGGAAGAGTTTCTGTTACTCAGGACTGTTTCCATCATGTTTATTTTCAGATAGCGTATTTTTATTTTCTGTAAACCAAAAGAGTTTAAAGATCCATTGAGGAACAGTGGATCAAGGGTCTGTCTGCTTCTCTTCCTACCCTCAGGTAGCACTGCAATTCCTGTTCAGCCGAGCCCTGCAAGGCCAGGTCCTCATGTGGTGCCACTCACAGTCTCTTTAAATAAACTTTTTTTCTAATTTTAAGAGGGAATGCTCTTGTTGCTCGTTTGCAACAAGTAGTGTGAAGATTGGAAGAAACAGCCCAAAACATTTGCCTCTTGATTCCTGTTTTGGTTTGTCATAAATATAGTCTGCACATAAAAATTACGTCATCAATATCATATTTCTGATGTATATGTTGTGAATGGCAGAGTTTCTTTCCCTTCAGTCATCGTACTTTAAACTGATCTAAGCAGTACTGACAGTGAAGAATGACACTTCTGAGGCCATTTAGCTTAAGTGAAAGACTTTGCCAAAATTGCAGGTATTTCCTGTGATTGTTGCAAGTTTTTTCCCCAACACCAGAATTTCATTCTTTGTCCCACTTCCTCTACAAACTTCTACTGCAGGATGCAGGCAGTAGTCAAGTGAGGTGCAGTGTCCCAGAGCCCCCTCTAACAGATTAAGAAGCTGATGCGAGCTGGAAAAGAAAAAGCTGTGGTGCAAAACAGGGGCAAACCCTGAGCAGGAAACTCCACCGGGGCTGGGGCCAACAACATCCTACTGCTGGCTGGGACCAGGAGGAAAAAAAAATGCTACAAAGAAGGTTTGGGGAAACTTTGTCCTTATTTGGAGATTAAGTCCATGTCTCTGCCCAAAGCAGGCTAGTTTTTGTAGGGCTGGGATATTCTGCTTTAGCAGCACCATATCCTGCTATTATACCCAAGCACATCCTATAATCAGTATGTCTCCAAAAATCCATCTTAAAACTGAAGGTGTGGAGTCCAGATTGTCACCAGGTGCTGTCCCACAAGTAACTCTGAAAGCCTTACATAAGTGGTGAATTAACTCTGCTCCTGACATCCCTCCAGCTGAGTGGGACAGCTGTGCCAACGCTGAGCCAGCTCCTCCGTGTGCCTGGACAGGGCTCCAGGGCGGCCGGTTTGTCTGCCGGTGTTGACGTGGGATTGGAATGGGGCAGCAGTGGGTAAAGGGGGCTTCCAGTTCAGAGGAAGGCAGCAATCCCATTGGTGCTTACAAAGGAGAAGGCTCCAGCTCACCCCTCTGAGCTGGTTACACAGGAGTGGCTGGAATGAAAGGTGGTGTTATGGAATGGAGGCGTTGGCATTGCCCCTGAACTTGGGGGATGCATCTAATTCTGCATCACACTGGAAATTCAGCTGCAGAAGCAGAGGAGCTGGCATGTAGGTTTGTCTTTCCGTGCAAATCCATGTTAGGAAATTATGGAATAATTCATAGAATCCCACAATGGTTTGGGTTGAGAGGGATCTTCAAACCCATCCAGTCCCACGCCCTGCCATGGGCAGTGACACCTACCACTGAACCAGACTGCTCTGAGCCCCATCCAGCCTGGCCTTGAACACTTCCATGGATTCCATTTCAGGAATGCTGTGTGCCAGTCCTGGTCTAGGAGTCTGTATAAAGGCATTAAGAAATCTTAGTTTGGGAATTACCATTTTTTTCTCATACAGAAAATTTGACGCTTTTCCTCCCCAAACAGAACAAAATGAAATTTTGAAAGCATCAGAAGTTGCTTGAGATGTGAAGTAATGTTTCTCTTTTGTATGCACAGAAAAATGCCTTTGGCATGAAGCTCCCTAATACCAAGAAGAAAGGGATCTCCAGTATCCAGGATGTTTGGGATGCTTTTGAGATCATAGGCCAGGTTCTGGTTTTTGCATTGCTACAGACTCTTTCAGTCACACATATGCATATGCCTTTAATTTTAGCTTCACTTCCCTGTCTGCAAAGCACCAGTATTTCTTTGGTAGGGATAATGAGTTAATTGCTTGTAAATTGCTTTAAGGTTCTCAGAATTGAGACCTCAGTGTTTATTGCTGTTGCTGCTACCCATGAGATTTTGATCACAGCAAGACAATACCAGATTAGTGTTTATTGCAGCATGACTGAGGATATGTTTGCATTAAAACAAAGATGAGACTGCAGTGCCCAAGCCTAGAAAAATCCTTTGTAGAGCTTTGAGTCAGCTCTAGAATCTCAGTAAGTGCTAAAATTGGCTCCAATGGCAGAACATTAGCCACTGTCACTGGTTCTCTTTGAAAACCCTTTCACCTCTTGACCACTCTTGGCTCTGGGGCAGCATGTCCCAGGGAGAGGCACAGAGCATCTTTCCTTAGAGAAATGGATTTGGGGAATTCTTTGCTTGCTCTAAGAAGAAAAAACAAAGTCCCAAACCCAATGTTTTCCTGGACAAATTCCCTCTGAATGCATCTCCAAGGGTTTCCTGATCTGTGCAGCAAGTGGTCCTTGGTACATTCAGGCATTCTTTTCATGGAGTCATGGAATGGTTTTGGTTAGATGGACCTTAAAGCCCATCCAGTTCCACTCCCTGCCCTGGGCAGGGACACCTTCCACTAGCCCAGGTTGCTCCAAGCCCCCTCCAGCCTGGCCTTGGGGACTTCCAGTGACGGGGCAGCCACAGGTTATCTGGGCACCCTGTGCCAGGGCCTCCCCACCCTCTCAGGGAACAATTCCTTCCCAATATCCCATCTAAACCTAGTCTCTGTCAGTGGGAAGCCATTCCCCCTTGTCCTGTCACTCCATCCCTTGTCCAGAGTCTTTCTCCATCTTTCTTGTGGGCTCCCTTCAGTACTGGAAGGTCACTGTTAGGTCACCCTGGAACTGCCTGTTCTCCAAAGGGAAGAACTCCGGTCACTTGTGAGAAGTGCCTTGGTTCTGTGTTGCAGGTTGTGAAGCCATGTACATGAAATACATTTAAATCTCTGTTTCACCTCAGGGAAAACAGAGGCCACCATCAAGAACTTCAGCCCCCACTACCGCCGCCAGTACGCTGTGGCTTTCTGCAGGCACGTGCAGGAGGAGCTGGAGCAGCACCGCCACTCCCAGTCCCGCTTCCTGAAAACCAGGGTAGGAGGACACTGATTTTCCTGTCGGTGACCCATGTGCACACAGCAGTTTGCATGTGCAGATGTTGGATTTGGGTCAGTTCAGTTTGGGATGGAAAAGTTACATCTGGATGCAGGTTTGAAGTTTTAATTTTGAAAATTCATTTTTATTTTGGTCTTGTTTAGTTGTTTATCGTGGCACGAAGAGAGCCATGACATGAGTTTCTGGTACAAAGAGTTGGACATTTGGACAAAACTGGTTCCTTCTTGCTGGTTGCAAGGTTCTGCAAACTCTAGGGACAGAAATCTCTTTCAGGGAAGAGATTATGTAGGAAAGGTAATTAATCCTGTCATCTGTGGCTCAGGGGTCCTTAAAGAAGATGGCAATAATTCCCTTTGTGGAGTGAACTATGGAAAGCTGCTTTTTATTAGAAGGGAGACAAAAAGAAAGACAAAAGTCTCTTTATTAGAGGAAAATGCAGACAACCAGCCTTCAACTTTAGAGAAGATACAAATTTAAGTGTTCTGAACATACTGGAAATCATGAATTTCCAATGCTCTTGAAATGAGTAGCTAAAGCAGTGAGGTGGGATGTAACAGGTGAGATAACAGAAGAGCTGTGTCTTTCAGAAATAGCAGTTACTGCAGCACAGATACAAAAGCACAACAAAGAAATGGGAAACAATTTACTATTTTATAATAAAACCCTGCTTTTCATATCAATGAAATATTTATATTATGTAGCGGAAAATAGGAGGTGGTAAACTCCAAGTCATCTTGCAGGGATTGGAGCTAGATGATCTTTAAGGTTCCTTCCAACCAAAACCATTGTAGGATTCTCTGATCTTGCATTCAGCATGCCAGCTGAAAGGTAAATAAATCTGTCTCAGAAATCTGGGAGTGTTTTGGAAGACAGATCTCTTCTACTGCCTCCTCACCTCGGCTACAAGAATTTGCTTGTGTCTGTAGAACTTTCTGAAATTAGAGACGTTTATGACTCCAAATTGCATTTGAAGGCTCAAAAGCCCTTGGAGCAGCGTTATAGAAATGTAGAAGTAAAAGCTTCAAGATGGTCAGTGCTGCAGAGGAGTCTCAAATGTCACCAATTGTCCCTGTAGCCCCCGGGGGAAGCCGAGACAGTTCTGTACGAAACAGAGCTGCTGCACTTCGCCGAGGACCTGAAGAAGTGGAAGGACAGATATGTCGTGATCAAAAATGACTACACTGTGGATTGCTTTGAGACGAAAGAGGTGAGTGCTGCTTCCTTAGATCTGCTTGAAAACTCCCAGATAAACCATAGCAAGTGGATTTGGTGCTTCTGCCTTGCCTTCAGCAATACGAGGTGAAACCTTATCCTCATCAGGGTGGTTCCAGTGGAAGCCACACAGGGATGGCTGAGGGTACAGGCAAGTGCCCTGCCTTGGCCAGATATGTTGGCAAGAACTAAAAATCATTTTAACAGCACTTGAACCTTCCTGTGCCTGTCACAGAACACTTCTCATCTGTACATCCCGGTAATACATCCTTGTGCTCCTGCAGTTGGATATGAAGTAGCAGGATTTGGGTGGCTCCAGGCTGACTACAGTGGAGGTTTTTGTATGGAAGCTGCCATAGTCACTCTAGTCCTGGCTGACAAATCCAACAAATTGGGCTCAGGAGAAAATCCCATCCTTTTCCCCTCCCTTCCATCCCTGACTACTCACCACAGCAGATAAGCACTGAGAGGATATTTTCAAACATGTTTTTTACATTTAACCATGTTTTAGATTTGACATGCCTAGGGAACACGTCCAGAATTCAACCTGACAAAAG
>VYZQ01029473.1:0-18329 GCA_013400655.1 Mystacornis crossleyi
AATAATGCTAAATATAGAAGTATACATATGTTTGAATGTATCACCAACATACATAGATGTTTCCTTTCAATTTTTAGCAAGTCATGTAAAACATGTAGTGTTTCATTGTTTCTGAGACAAACATTTGGTGAGAATTTCAGTTCTTTGAGTTTATAGACACCACCAGGGAATTCTTCATTTCTGACAGTATTATTTTACGTAACTGCTTTTCCTTATTCATAAAAGGAATTATCCTCCCATTGAAACCACCAGACTTCTTCTAGCCAGCTTCAAAGGAAATAGGATTAGGCTCTAATTTGCAAAACAGTATTGGAGGATATGTTGTACCAAATCTAAACTCTACAGATAATCACAATAACAAGAAGCCATTGATTTCAGTAGGCTTACCTTCCTGAAGTCAGTGTGGGTTGGAAAATAATCTTAAAAGATTGTAACATGCGAGCAGTAAAAAAATATTATAAAATTCAGTGCATTTTTAGGATTAGTTTTGCCATGGACTTCGAAAACAGCACAACTTATTTGTTATCTGGCACGGAGACACTTATGATAAAAAAGCCCACTCACTTAATAGAACTCAGTCAAATATTTAGGACTCCTCAAAAAATTGACAGCTTTTGTAATGAGACATGAGTTTCATGGAGCTGATGTTAATTCATTCCATGTATTGAGCTAAATAAAAAACAAAACCGGATTTCAAAAATACTTGTCAAAATACTTAATTTAAAAACTGAGGCCAGATACTCTCTGTGCAAGAATTATGCATATTGCAACTTAATTTGGTGAGATGGTATCATCTGTACTCAGACTTTTTTGCTTTTCAGCATTCTCCAGTGTTTGTGAATTGTTTAACAGTGTTACCACCCTTACAGAGATCGGCTTCCGGGAGTGTTGAAGAGATGGAATATGTTCCTTGACTGTTCCCTACAGTGTAAGATAGAGGAAAGGGGAGAAATGAGTACTAAAGGGATTCCTGGATGCAATGGACATGTGATCTTGGATACAAATATGCTGCTCCCTTAGGTTTCAGTCCTCTCTGCTGAGCTCTATACTCTGTACGTGGAGAAAAACATAACCTTAGTTAAGCCAATTGAGTTGCTTTGACTGCTCGTGTTTGATGATCAAGCTAAGTGTAGGTATATGCATTTGCTGGACCAAGCTAAAGTGTTCAGCACTGTCCAGACTGCAAATCTAAAGATGACGTGACTTTCAAATCATTGGGAGATACTAGCAGGCGAAACTGGAGGACATCCTCTCAGAGAACTGTCTCTTCTGTATTAAGTACCTGCTGAGAGAGGTCTGATGAAGTGAAAGCATGTTAATGTGCTCCACTCAAGAACAGGGATTATCCTTTAGAAAGCAGCACTGGCAGAGACAGCTGGCATACATCTGGTTACTGTGGCAGGTATCTGTATATTATCTACATCCAATCCTTGTAATTGCATGCTTTATGAAAATTGCAGGAGTCAAGAAAGTTCAGGATTAAGACTGTAATGATGATTTTTTTCTGTAGCGAGTCATATAAAAAAACCTTGCCTTGACAAGTAGTGGTCTTTTGAGGTGTGTCTTGTTTGCCTCCAGAGATGTCAGTTCACTATTAAAACAATACTTCAGTCAAGTAATGATCACTGACAGAGCCCAGATTTAGAGGTTATAAAATTCCATCTAAATTCGTGTGTCTCCTCTTGTTCTTTGCTTGCTTCTAGGACTCTTGAGATGTTCATGCAATAGGAAAAATAAAGACTTAAGTGAAATTAAGCCCTCTCAGTCTGGATCCCGGACCCATTATAAAGCTTTATGAGCAGTGAAGAAACTGAGGAATATTTGTAATGTCTTTTTGGAGAGGATTCTGGAATTGAGACTGGGGTTCTTCATAAGACTATAAGACTTTGAATAGGAGAGGAGCTGTATATCGGTAAAATATCTTTTAAAATTCCATTTCCAAGCCTCAAGCTTTTGCTTCTGTGGCTTTCACTAAGAATTTAGACAGTTAATGTGTTATAATTTTTACTTGTAATACTGTTCATTTCTTCTTCTGCTTGTTATGTTTTATGGGGATATTCATAGCACAGAGGATAGCAGTCACCTGCTCAATTTACATCTCCAGATCTGAAAATTCATTTTCATGTGCACCTGTATGCTTATGTCACATGATTTTGTCCATGAAAAGTCTTTTCTACAGTCAACATTTCCTCAAAACTCCCCACTGTTATTGTTACACTGAGGCCCTCAAAACCAGAGAAGTGAGAGGAAACAACCCGAACTGCACAGGAGACAAAACTGAAATGTAGCAGTTGAGGCTCAGTGTCTTTTCTTTTGCACAGCTTCAAGAAGGATTGAGCACACACCATGCCTTCTTCTGTTGTGTTCCTATTTCTCATTCAGTTTAGATGTTCTTTCAGTAAAACTCTGTGATGGTGTGTTTACGGTGTTACTTTATATTGATTTCATTAAGTATATTAGCAATGCAATACAAATTACCAGCTCCCTCCCTCTCCCTACACATTAATCCTTTCAGGATTAAAACTCTCATACAAGTTGCAACACTGTGAGCAGAGAATTGTGTTGGGTCACGGTCAGTGGGTTGCACATTCCAACAATGCAAACTGCAAAAAAAGACTTTTAAAACGTAGCTGAGTCACTCAGCAGCATGCTCCCGTCCTGTCATCACTTCCTTTCTTTGCATTCAGTTCCGTCCCTTCCGCCGTTTCTGGTTTTTTGCCCTTATTTTGAGAGACTGACTGAGGGCATCGCTTTCCACCATCAGCCTGTTAGGCCATGTGCAGGCAGCCAGATCTGCACCCAGCCTGTTTTGCCCACCGCCAGCTCCCACACCAGGAAAAACTGCTCTCGGCACAGCTTATACTCACCAGCTCCTCCAAAGCATCACCACGAGTGGTCATCCCCAGCCACCATCTCTCAATTCCTCTAGCCCTAACTCACCCAGAGCAACAGTGCAGGCAAGCGAGGTGTCTTCTTGTTGGGTTTTGGTGGTGAAACCACAGGTCCTTATCCTGTAAACACAGATGGTGTTCGGTGGTGCTTGTGGGTTGTGGCAGAAAAGGGTGGAGCTGTGCAGCCGTAGGTTGGTTTGGGTTGGTTTGGGGCTGGGAAGCAGCTGGGGTAGAGAGCGGGGAGTGAAATGCAGCCGAGGTGGTGACAGACCAGGTGTCATCCTGCGGGGGGCTGTGCCGGGGAGCTGCGCGCCTCGGGGCCTTCGCTCCCAGATGTCTGTGTGGGAACAGAATGGGGAAGCGTGAACTTTTGCCATTGTGACCCCTTCATCCTGCATGACTCACGGATGAGATGGGGCAGATACATCCCTCCAGGACTCTGGGATTTCCTGCCCAGTCCGATTGAATGGAGATATCACAGCCACTGGGTAGATCCTACAAGGAGAGAGGTATTAGCCTTACTTGTGGCTTTTGTGTGGCATTCATTGCACTGACGCCTGTGATGAAGAAAACCAAAAGTATGTTTTGCACAAGATTTTTGTTATGATGTTGAGGTCTGTGGACTGTGTCTAGATTGTATCGCTCTTTTCATGCCACTATTTGATGCGTAACCCATCTTCTTGGAAACAAGGTTACAGCTGCTCTAATAATATAGGAAGTAAAAAAAGACACAGTATGAATATCTTTTTTTTTTCTTAAATACACATAATTTTTAGAGTGAAGAAGATTAAGAGCAAGATGTTTTGCTAAAAGTCACGTTGCACGTAACACCAGTGAGTTACCTTTGGATGTTCATACCTTTGGATACACCTGAACAAGCCTTTCCCCAAGACTGTCACCGACTGGAAGATGTGAGGGATAATGACAGCAAATCCTGCCCAGTTACCAAAAACGGACCCCAAGACGTTACCATGTTATGATAGATATACGATGTACCCCATCAGACAGAGCAGCATTTGCTATATTTGACTGATAACAAGCATCACTTCCCTTGGCAGTGTGGGTATGCAGTTCAAATTGAGTGGGAAAATGGGGACTGTGGTGCCACCTGACTCCTGCTGGGAGACAAATATGTAGGGAATAGATAACAACACAGCTCTCTATTTCCTCTTTGCCCACAGGTGCTGCAGGCTGGCTGGTAACCTCCTTGCCCTCCGCAGACAAAGGGGAGCAAGGACTGGATTATGCCTTCTCAAAAGGCAGTGCTTTCCCCTTCCGGAGGTGCTTTAGGGAATAGTGGACAACTCCACACCCTTGCCACAGGCTCCACGGTAGGGATACAACCTGACATGGAGAAATCATCTCCTCCTCCCCACCTCCCTTTAAATTCCCACTGAGATACTGGTATTTGTAGCTGTAAGATTGGCTGTATTTTGCCTCCACTGATCATTAATTTGTCAAAGTCAAAACAATACTAAATTAGAAAATAGATTCAGCACAGAGACTGCCAGTTTCCTTTAGCTTTATTTTGTTTACTTTTCATTTGTCTGCAGCCACTTCCTCGCTTTAGAAAATAGTGTTTTCTATGACTTGTAAAAAAATTAGGTCAAATAATTTTAAAAAATGTTAATGGCAATATAATAATTTTATGGCAAGTGATTAGAAAGATGTAAACAGAATATTATGGCTTCAGGATGTGTACCAATCCAGCATGACTTTCACAGGAAAAAGACATACCCAGAATTCTCAGGCAGCAAACTACAAAGAGCAGTTACATGGAAAATGAATCTGTTTGTGTATAGATGCCCAAGAACCAAATATAATTTTCTATTAGATCTTTTTAAAATCCCATTCTTTATGCCTGTTTGCTAGCAGAGAGGACTCTTTAAATCAATAGCAAATTGGCTAAGTGACAAACTTGATCAAAGCCTCATTATGCATGAAAATTTCATTTTGCTGGCCAGGGAATCATGAGAGGGAAGGTTTTGTGGCTCTCTGTGTTTCCTTTGTGCTTCTCATGCAGCATAAAGGGAATTGCAGACTTCTAAAATCCCCATAGTGGGCATAGGGGAGCAGAGGATGCCAGCTCCTCGTGCATTGTCATCCAAGAGGACAGTGACAGCCCCTCTGACTCCAGCACTGTCCTCATTGCTGGGCCCACAGCAGGGTGAGTGTCAGGCCTGGGGTGGAGGGCTTTAGGGGTGGGAGAAGGTGTTTTTGCTATGCTGGCAGGTCATTTTCTTTGGAGCTGATGCTAGCTGGTCCACATGACAGCCACCCCCAGGCTTCTCCAGCCTGCATTGAAACCACAGACAGTCACAGTTCAACAACCCCAAAAAGACAACACAGATCTTGGGATACAGTCCCAACCCCCCAGGGAGAAGCAAGGCAACACACTGATGCCACCAGCTTGCCTGTGTCCATGCAAAGTGCACAACATTTTGGGCAATATTAGCTGTAGGAAAGAGCCACCCTCCCCAGCAAGTCCACAGAAGTTTGAGGAGATGCCTCCATCTCCTCTGTGATCTATGGCCAATCAGAAAATCTGGCCCGGGGCCTAAAAACACTTTTAAACTTGTGTCTCCTTATCTCTCCTAAAGAACTAGAATACTCTTTCCTGCCTCCCAAGAATTATGCAGAAATAAATCTTCTTGGATCTGCAGAATGCTTTGCTGACACTAATTGTGTTATAAGAAAGAAACAGATTTATTTTTAATAGAACAGGACAGTTATTTTCAAAGCACATGTTTGAAGGTCTGTTACTAAGATGAAAAAAGTACTCAAATTTAATAAGAGGAGCACCATGACCTCTGCATACTTACCATTGCTTTAGCAAGACCAAATCGTTCTCACTTTACCTCAGCTTGTACTAATCTCTGTGAGGGCTCCACACACAGGAGCCTTTGCCATCACTGAAGCTTATGAAACTGACACCAGTTATACTGCCTAGAATAAACCAGATGCTGCTGCAAAACAACTGGAAATTACTAATCTTCTCCCTTCATATGCATCCCCCCTCATCATGATACTGTCTGAAGTCTTCTGTCTCATCCTTCTGTTCCCTTCCCTCAGTCTCCAGCCCACTCTCACTTGTTAGGACAGAAGCAGCAGGCTTGTTGAGGGCATTTCCTCTCTTAGGACCTAGACATGAAGCTCAATAACTTTGCTCCATCAGGGTTTTCATCACCTTTCTGCCCTGGCTTGATAAAACAGAAGGGTTTCTCACCTTTCATCCCATCCACAAGTATGCCTGGGGTATTCCAAGGAGATGAAGGCCATTGCCCAGATCTCACTGGTTTTGCACCAAGTGACACACATCCTCTGCTCTGTGTCACAGAGGTGTGAGTTCTTGAATCTGCTTGATTCCTGCCAGTGGTAGTGACAGAGAAAAAGAAAAATTAGAGCTGGATCATCAAGAAAAGCAAGCGTAGTGTGGGGCACATTCATTTTTAAATGGGTGAAATCTCCCAGGACACCACCTCTCCTCCAGTTTTCAGCTCCATTGGAAATATGTAGATCAAATGTCCAACAGAGGGAAATGAATTGGCTGAGGTTGTAACTTTACACACACATTCTGTGGAGAAATACAATAGCTGGATTTCTAAGATTTCAGCCTGACCATTGCCATGAGGATACTCAAATGAGAAAAGGGAAAGGAAAAAAGGTGCTTCTTGCCACAGCTTTATCTAATGTGATCTCTGGTTACTGCTGATGAAAGACAAGAAACCTGCTTTGCTTTAGAAAGCGAAGCAGACCCTTTCTGTAGCACCACCAAGTGGCTGAGCATCACTGGAAAAAACCTGCCTGCAAAATCAGCCTCAGCAGTGCCTCACAGCAACATTTTCCAACTACTTTACAGTCCTGTAAGTGGTAAATATGATTTTTGGTCTGTAAACCTGGATGTAAATTGGGATTGACGTCACTGAAGCTGGCCAGAGTGTGGGTGAAGACAGTATTAGATATATTGCACTCAGAGCTGTCAGGAGAAGACTGACAAAACCTTAATGCTTATCTGTTTTTTGTGTGGCTGAGCAGATGTCTTGAGCTGTGAAAACCAGGACTGGTATGTATTAGGAGTGCTACAGGCACAGAGTGACAGACAGGTCTCTCTTTGACAATTTTTTCACTGGGAAATGGTATCAGGGATCAGTGGTAGCAAGATCATGTAATATCTTTTTTAGCAGTATTTACTTTTCTTCTCCTGAAAAAAAAAAACAACAAACCTCTGTGTGAATTTATAAATCAGATTAGAACATCTTTGAAAGGTATATGATCACAAATAAAGGTGGGGGCTGATTCCTGGTGCCGTGAAAGACTCCTGGTGTAAAATTGCCCTTTGCCAGTGATAAGTGATCAGTGAAACTCTTTCATATGACATAAGTTGTTGCTGCTCTACCTTCAGGTAGTACCTTGCCACTGCCTTGAGTCTTCTTATGATAGAGAGAGGCCTGTAGCAGCTTGGTTGCTCAAGCTGACCCCCACTACAAAGAGACTTCCAGGCAAAGGGATTGCCTGGGATGTCCCTTGTAAAACCTGGCTCCCAATACGGTCCTCAGGAGCAGAGAAGCATCTGCCTTAGGAGCCCAAGCCCCTGGCATTGTCCTGGTCACAGGGGTTTTTTTGAACCCACAAATCTGACTCGTGGAAAAATTAAAAGTACTGCTCCTGGGACCAGACCATCAGGCTGCATCTCTGTAAAACGGATTCAAGCAGGATTGAATGCAGAAGCAAAACCTTTGTGTCTGTTGTGATTAGCCCTTAGAAAGGCACATCGCATAATTCTCCTCTCAGCTCTTATGTAATCCTTTAATTGCTGCATTCATCAGTTGTAGGTATCATTAGGTCTCAGCCAATGATCCCCGCTCATTTTCTGGCCAAAAAGCAGAACACTGAGGCTTGTGTTCATCACTGACCTTTTGCAGGGCCACGGCAACATTAGCTCCCTTCTACCTCCAGGAATGGCAGGGACCAAAGGTATCTCTGCCTTTCATGGGGGCTGCCCAAGTGAAAAGAGCCCCAGGAGGAATAAAAGGCCACCTTCTTCTGTACCAGCTAATGCTTCTGTAATTAAAAAAGCAGGTGCTCGGTGGCCATTCTGTTTGCCTGCCTGCCAACTTGCAACACAGCCAGAGATGCCTGAGGTGCCACTGTTTGGAAAAGCAGCAGAAGGACTCAGCATTCCCAATGACAGAGATATGTTTTCAAAAATACATTTCTTAGCATGACAGGCAAAGATGAAAGGGACCTGTGGTGAAGCTTTGCACAGCTCCATTGCAAAAACAGCAGCCGCCAGTGGTATGGTTGTTGGACTCATCCTCCAGTACGATACTGCAGACAAATAATGGGAATTTTTTTATTTGAAAAGAAGCACCAACAGACCAGGATGCATCATAAGGAGGCTTGTGAGAACTCAGTGTGGTTTTCAGAGGAGGTGGCTATGCATGGCTGCCAGTGTTCGGGAGCAGTGGCCATTCAGCACTCCTGAAAAGAAGGCTAGATTGATCCTGACGGAACATAGATAAATTGAGGCAAAACACATGGCAGAGTCTAATTTCCAAGGGGTTGTTATAATCATTAACAACTCTATGCCTTTGTGCATGTGTGTCCATGATATACCAAACAGGAGCATGCATATATGAATATATATAAACAATAATATCTGCATACCTGTCTGTATGTATATATGCAAGCTTACATTGTTTGAGCAGCTATAGCAGGGTCCTTGTCATCAATTTTAAAATTCTTTTTATGTTTATCTTGATGCTTGAGGATCTAAAAGTCAAAGTTCACAAAGGAAATATTGTTCCTGTATAACTTTAAAAATATAAACCCAGCAGAGCACAGCACTACATTCAAGCTGAAGTCAAGCTGCCTGTTATAGTACAAAGCTGGGCACCCCATTTTAGCTCTGGCCATCTGCATGCACACTATACTTGAAATGGAAAAAGGCCTCTGGGGAAAATGAACCAAATTCACCGTGTGTACAAGCAGGCATGATCCTTTGAGGTCTGTGGAATGCATTTGTTTACACCAGTAATGGATTTAATCCAGAGACCATTGTTCTTTATGAGACCTCACTTTTCTTTTTTTTTTATGCCAGTGTAATTCCACTTTGGTAAGAGTAATACTAATTTATATAAGTGGTGAAAATTTTTATTTTTGCTTTCCAGCGCAGATGGTGGATGACAACTTTCATAGCCTGTTTCCTTTCCTAACCTACTGTACTTTTTCTGCAGGTGCTGTTCCTCTGATTTTTCACATGTACTTCAGATTTGTATAGTCTCAAACAGAAGGCAACCAGGTGTTCAGTGCCCACATCCAGTACCTGCTTCTTAGAGTGAATGCTTTTCCCCAGTGCATATCCCATTCCAGTTGCCATGTTGCCTTCACCAGCATTTCCCTCCCACCACTGTCATAACCACTGTCATTCCAGCCAGGAAGGGCTGCCCACCCCCCCAGAAGTACATTAATGCTGCTTCTTAATTGCCTGAAGACTGGAGACAGAGGGGTCCTGTTTCATGTGCATGAGGCATCCCTTCTCTTCCTTGTGGGTTGGCTGGATAACCTGATTTTCCCTGGAGAAACAGCTTGTGGTTAATAACATGGGCCATGTCAATAAACCTAGGTACAAAATGATAGAGTGCAGGTAGCAGGCAGCATTGTAGAGCATCAAAGCCAAAGTAAAGGGCTTAATATTTAGTAGTTAGGAGTGTGGACCAGAATGAAAACAATCTGAACTCTTCCTATGATGCAGTTAGCAAAAGCACACATCTACCCCTGCCTCTTTTACTGTCAGACTTTGTGTCTCTCGACTTAACTTTGCTCTGAGTGCCACCAAAAGCAATTCCCTTTTTAAAAGTTTTTAACTTTTGCATTCCTGAAGATCAGTGGCAAAATAGGCGAACAGATCTGCACTGTTGACTTTATACAGGCACTTAAAAGAGACCAAGGCAGAAAAGGCTACCTAAGCATCACACTGAGGGTGTGGTAGGAGAGGTTAAAGTACAAGATGCCTTTCCTAAAAGCCTGTCCTCTCACCAACTGATGTAATTTCCCCTGATAGCTCGAGCATTAGCCCTCTCCTCAGTTTAAAAAATGAGTCCCCCAGGAGCCTAAATTAAAGATGCCGGTACAAAAGTGCAGGGCCTGACCTCTCGCAGCTGCACCGGGGCTAATACTGATTCATTGTGCTGCTCCGTGTTACAGTCCAAGGGCGGAACAAGGGGCAGGGGAGGGCTACGGAGGCATTTCAGGCTCCTGGTTAGCTCATTCATAGACACCTGGTGTCCCGCCTCCTCCTCACGCTCCGGTGCATCCCGCCCCTATTGTACAGAAAATCCACTCCTTTAGAGATCTGAGCTGCTTGGGCTGGACAAAGACCAAAATTAAATCCGCAGCTGCCCAGGAAGAGGCTTTCTCTGCCAGGGGTTATTATCGAGGATATCTGATGAGAGAGCAGAGCGGGGAACTCCCCTCGCCTCTGTCAGTTCCAGTTACAGGTTTGGATGGATGCGTTTGCACATTTTTTTCTTGCTTCACGTAAACAACACAGGCCCCTCTGTAGCTGGTGAGGACTGTCATGCCTCCACTGACCCAGTTTAGCTCCAGAGCTCTGTGAGAGGTGTGTGACCTGCTGCACTCACCACGTTTGGCTGGACAACACTCCATTTGCTGCCTGCAGGAAACACTCAGTGTCGTGGGGCAGTGAGGCCAAAATACCCTCATGGCAGCTCCTTCACCCTCAACGAAGTTGTATCAAGGGTAAATTTGAACCGGCAGAGGCCAGCTCCTATTCTCAGTTACCCTAAACAGAACCTGGAACTGCACCCTTAGTGCCCAGGGAGTTATTTGGAATCTACAAGGGCACAAGCATGAGCAGAATCTGGCACCAAGTTTAAAGGAGCTAAACAAAGAGAAGTTTATGTCCAACAGGAACAGCAGCAGGTGGCATATATAGGCTATATAGTCCCGAGTTCTGAAAGGAAAAGAAACCTAAAGTTAATAGAAAACCTTTGTGGTTGCTAAATATGTTTTATTCTTGAATCCCCTGTAGAACTGATCAGTCCCACAGCTTATAAAAATAGATGCAACAGGTGTTAGTTTGAAGACTTCATGTTTAGGGCACTCATGAAAAGTTTATGGTCAGTGAAACCTGGAGGAGAAATCAGGATTACTATGGAAAAAATTCTGCCCTGCTACACTAGAGAACATCTGGAGCCATTGACCAGGGGAATTTAAATCTACATCTCAAAAGCTTTGCATATCTGATTACCGTTCCTGCTATCTCTGTCTAAATAGCCTCACGCTAGCAACCTGACCTATTTAATTGGTGGCTGCTCCTTCTGTTCTCTACATCTCATTTCCTTCTGTTCTCCATGTCTTATTTCTTTCAGGGTGATGAGGATGAATGTTGTTATCTGATTTTTCCTTGATTTCCTTCTTTAATCTGATGTGTTTCCTGTGTTTCCTTTGGGCACATCAACCTAAATTGCAGCCCTTTAAGACAACCAAAGACAAGTTGCTGCCTAGGGACCGACTAGCCAGGCTGCAGCATGGGGGTGTGAACATTATGCAAAGAACAAGATATGGAGCTGAGACTGGGATTTCACAGCTGCTGTGAGGAATTGGATGCCTGAATCCCATTAGGGTTGCAAAGAGGTTTGGCAACCTTGCTCTTCCTGGCCGCCTTTGAAGAAGGCTCAGCAGAAAGCTGAAGCCTAAATCTTGCATGAAGCAAGAGACAAGGTTACTCCCACAGGAGTGAGTACTGCTCATTGCTATTGCAGTAGCTGAGCTGGATGCTGTGGAAGGGCACAACTCTCGTTATCCTATATAAGGATATCAGGGGATATAAGGAAAAATTAGGAGAATGCCAGGCATTGTCAGAAGATATTATCAAAGTGTTGAAGATCTGTCCAAATCTGTACAGGCAAATCAGCTCGAAAGGTAACTGTACTTGGGGAGACTTGTACATGTTTATACAGAAAGCTTGGTCAACAGAAGCTGGCTTCCCTGTGTATTGCTAGGGCAACAAATAGGAAATTCTGCCCCAGTTTGGGAACACTATGGCACTTGGGAAGCAAGAGGCAGTTAATCAACATGTTCAGCCCAAAGACAGGCACTGCCAGACCTGTTCTACCCAACATCTTCAGCAATAGTTCTCGACTCACTATGGAATTGCTTTACCTCCAAAGTACATTTACACTGTCAGAGTGATGAGAGAGGGCTCTGATCTCAACAAAATAAGCTTCAGAATTAGGGGCTTCAGCAAAACACCTTGTCCTAAGGGTGCCACAGTTTTCCTTTGCCATCTGCTGCAAAGGCAGTGCAGGAGGGTGAGCAGGCAGCGATGAAGCTCTGCACCCTGCTGTACCCAGGTGCCCTGGGAAGGTGTCCCACACAGCTGCTTACTGACAGACATTTAACATCCTTACACAATAACAGCATCGTAACAATGTGCTGCTTTCTTCTTGTTTATAAGTATGCAAGAGCTGCTTTGATAAGTAAAACCCCTACTTTAAAGTGGTTTCATTTCGACTTTGAAAAGAGTGAGTTGAACTGCCTTGAAACACAGTATTTTTTTTTGCCAAATGCACCTACTGGGAGGAGCAGCAGAAGCTGGGCAAGAAAAAACAGACCCCACAGATCTCTACCAAGGGTTTTTATAAGGCAAAGCAATATTAAGATTCTCCACAAGACCAGGACTCATATTAAAGAAACAGTTGTTTTAAAAAAACTTACTGATAGAACCTACATTAGAGATCTGCCAAAACACCCAACTTTTTCCTTGATAACTGCACAGGAGACTCAAAAATACAGCCAGAGAGAAGTTTCACTGTCAGAAATGTGCAAATAAGATCAAAATGTACAAGAAGAAATTCAGCTACACCTAAAATGTTGCTGTTATTTTTGAAAGCAGGTTAATTGGTGGTCTTGAGCCATTCACTGCACTTTGGATCTTTCCCCGGGGGGAATTTTCTTTAACTGCAAGGACTCACTCTACCACATGTACTGGAAACAATGTGAGAAAAGGATTTCTTCCAGCGGTAAAAGCATTTCAGCAAGCACACTGATGAGGAATGTCTGGGATTTAAATTCAGGGAAACCCGTAGCTGACAGTCTGGAACAGAGGGAGATGTAACAAGGCAACTTAAAAAAAAAAGAAAAAAAGAAAGAAAAGGAAAAAAAAAGAAAAGGAAAAAAAAAGAGGAGTTAATTACAAACATGTGTAAAGCATAAGGCAAGAAAAAGAAAACAGAGAAAGAATGGCAAGGATCCCGTGGCAAAGTGACCAGTGGTGAGCTGTCATGCCCAAAGCCACAGGATGAGGCCCACAGCATTTATTGCACACTGGAAGTCATTTTTCAAGTCAAGGAGCAATACTTCTCCAACATAAATGAAAAATTCCAGTCAGCAGAGGGTAACTGAAGCCCTCTTAAAACAAAAGTATCATTGAAGAGAGACTAATAAATCACCCAGTGACTAGATTTTTTCATTTGTAGTGAAGAACTCCTCTCTCAGACCTGGTCCCTGTGTCAAGCCTGTCCCTGTGGTATTAACAAAGCACTTCAGGATGCGTTTGTCTTTACTCAGCACAAACTTCAGGGGGACCTAAGCACTTGGAATTGGGAGTCGACACTTTGGCTAGGAGTTTTGACTTGCTGCTGGGACACATAGCTGCTAGCCTGAGCCCTCAAGACTCTCTTTGCCTGTATAAACCCATATTAATTCCCTGCTTCTGCTTTCTGGATGCAGACTGGGAGAGAGAGAAGAGCTCCTCTGGGTTCCTCCGCCCAAATCTGTAGTTAACCCCACTCCCAAGCACAGGCTTTTGCTCAAATGCTTTAGTTATAAAGGAAGTTTGGGCTCACACTCAAGGTACAGTGTAGCTGCACCCTCCGAAACTCTCTTCCCTTTTGCAGGCAGCAGTGCTGAGGTGAGCAGGATTCACCTGGGGGTGAACATTTCCATGTTGCACTCCTGATTCCTTTTTGCAGGAATCAAGTACTGATCTCTAGACTCAGCCATCATCCCAATACAAATTTATCTTCAGATTTTGTCCAGGAAATGTTAAAATCGGGGCTGCCTCTAAATAGTTCAGGCAAAAATGCAAACACCGAACTTCTCTTGCTACAGTACATCTTTTCTCAGTTCTCTTTTGCCAGTGCAAGTAAGCACACCTAGTGCTGAATGTGGGCTGTGCTGTGAAGTAAGAACTTAAGATTTATTTCATTGCTCTTCAGGAGGAGGAGAAGTTTTTGTTAAGGTTACATGAAAAAAATTGAAAGGAACAATAAACAGCACTCCAAAAACTCTTTTTAATAGCTATGCTTCTTTTTATAGTTCAAATACTTTCACAAACAGGGATTTAGCTCTGTGCAACCATTTGAAACAGAAGCTCTGTTTAATTAATTTTATAGGTAAAGTAGTAAATTATACCAGTTCTAATGAATGTGAAATATTCAGCCTAAGGAAACTGAAGAGCTTTATGAAGGCAAGTGAAAGCAAATCAGGATCTGAACAAAGGACAAAGTAGTAGGGTTCTTGGATAGATTCAGCCTTTACTCCAGCTGTTTGAGGTTTGAGGCAGACCTGGCTCATGAGCCACGATAAACAGAGAGTCAGCACGTGTGCTGCAAGGGGCAGGTCCCCAAGATGTCATGTGAGACACATAATTCTCTGCCAAAAGCACTTGCAGATCATCCACGACAACAGCAAGATTACATGTGAGTAGTGATTCCCCCGAATCAGATGAGAATGCAACCCCTCACCCTACCCTTGGTGGTTCCTGTGGACTTTGGTGAAAATACACTAATTCTAGGCAGTTCAAACATGTGATTTCTGTCTTGCATTTATCGAGCTACCAGCACTTCTGGAGCACTTAGTCACAATGCTTAAAGTCCTTGATCTTACTCCTTGACCTAAACCAGAAACTGTTTTTATGGGTTATATTTGACAAATAACACCACTATCTATTGCCAACTTCATTATAAGTATTCCTTACCCATACTAAAAGAATGGAGAGAAGAAATAGAGGATTCTTTTCCTTGGAAAGGTTTATAAATGAATAAAGTTCCCCAAACACTGGAAAATATATCATGGAGCTGGAGGCTGGAAAGCAGCAGGTATCTCTACTGTTTGGTACTTCTTCACCTTCCCCTCTCCCTATCCCCCACACACACTACTCCAATGACCAGGGAAATCAACAGAGGAGGATCTATATCCCTAGGCCTTGGATCATATCACATGAAAGATGTGATTCTACAAGAGACAGGAGAGGATGCAGAAACACCTGAAAGTTAACACTATAAAAATGTCACAGGTGCCCTGGTTGCCACCAGCCACGCGGACTGGTGGCTGTCTCTGCTGTGTGCCTCAGTGCTTTAGCAGGCCTCATCTCTGTCCTTCTCTTTGGTTGATCAGCTCCTTTGGGCAGGTCTGGTGTCTCTACAGTGGATGGAAGGAGCACTGACACAAAGGACAACTGCAGCCTGCACCCTCACTTCCCACAGCTCCACAGCTAAGTTTTTCCTCATGTTGTTACCGACAATCCAAATGTGTTTGTGTGATAGTACACCCTGAAAGGTCTACAGTGTGTCCCAGCCTGACTTAATCCAAGGAGGTTCTTCTGAACCCAAAGGAGGCCATGAAGAGTCACCCTGTTTTCTCTACAGCTGCTGTGGCTTTAAAACCACAGTGACTTAGGAAGGAGGTACAGGGCTTTTTCCAGTAGTGTCCCCAAACTGCAGTCACTGGGAGGCTGGGACATTCTTTTGGGATGCTGTAATGCAGTTTGATCACTGAATGCATTCAACTATAGAGGTATTTTGTGTGGCTCTAAGAGGTTATTATCACCTCAGTTAATTATATGTAAGGATTCAGACTCTGGAAAACCTTAATTATCCTTCCATCAATCTCAAGGTCACAAAAGCTTAGTAGGGCTATTTTCAGCAATACAAATATCTCCTTTCTGAATGGAAAAGCTGCTCTTTTTCTTGCATGTCTTATTTTTAAATGCTAAACACATTAGACAGAACCAAGAGGGTTTTTTTCGCCTCTTAGAAACGACCCTGAGAGTGTGGAATCCTCAATGGATGTGCTAAGACCAATACCATCTTCAGACATGAATGTATGATGTTAGAAATCTGGTATGGGGATGAGGCAAAAATTATCAGAATGGGGTGCTTGAAGCCCACATTTAATCGTAAAAAATATGCCCTTGGGAGAGTGGTTTGGTGCCCAGAGCATTCCAGTGGACAGGTGCCTAAATAAATCTTCTCATCCAGCACCTGTTTGAACTTCTGGGCACTGGTGTTATATGCATGATCTAGGAATAACAACAGCTTCATTCACTCAGGGCACACATTCAGATCAATCAATGTCCCTTTTGTTTCTAGCTCTGAGGGCTGTGATGGCATCTCTGAGGGCATCACCTGAACATGTACCAGGTAGCTGCTCTGCCTGAAACTCCAGGCAGCTGGAAACAACAGCATGGATAAGGCTGTCCCTCAGTGAAGAGCCTAATGGTGAGCACTGGGCTATCTACATTTGGACTATCTACTTTTGAACAGAAATAGCTCATAAATATGCCCCGAGGCCCAGCCTCCTTCCTCAACACCACAAACCGTATTTGTTTAATCCATAAACCACATGAGCCAGTACTACCTCCTCTGATAATGTTCTTATGCTGCTGTGTCCAGACCCTGAGAAGGGATCTTGAAAAAGGAAAGCCTCGCTCAGGATGGGAAGATTTGTTAGCTATTAGGTATTCTGGTAAGCAACTCTGATGCACTCAGAGGGAAGGAGAGGATTTTTTGAACTTGAGGTGTTGGAAATTATTGTTGGGTATATTACACATTTTCTGTGTGGCTTTGGGTGAAGTGCTCTGGCCTTGATTTTCTACCAGGAAAGAAAAGGGGAGTGTAGCTACTGACTTGAGTGGGATCTGGATCAGGACCCTTGTCACTCTGTAATTTTTAAGTTTCCCATCTGGGTGGAAATTTTCTTTTGACCACACTGTTTCAATTTACAGACTTTGCACACTCGGCAGAGGTTGTCCAAGAAAAGCTTCCCAGGCTGAGCCGACTAGAGAGGTAGTCTGCTGCCCTTCCCAGGTCTCTGGTTCACAGGCACACCACCTTGCCGGTTGGATCTCACTCCCTTGGAAGAGCATTTTGAGTTTCCAGGGCAGGGAACTACTTGTCAGTAAGGGTTTTTTTGGCCTGAGTGACACCAAAGTGTGAACTATTCAAACACACTCTGGGAACGGCAAAGTTTTGGTTTTACCTGCCACTGACAAGGGTGTCAATTCCTATGTTTAGATCATGTCACTTGCAGTGCTCTCTCTAAACAAGGAGCTCTTCAGTAGCTCTCATCTTAAGGTTTGGTTTTGCAGGTGACTTCAAATTTTTGCTTGTAAATCAATTAAAATCTTAGCATAATATTCTGTATCCCCCTGCTATGTATATTCAGTTGAAAAGTTTGGTAAAAAGGGAGAAACAAGGGAAAAAGAAAAAATTATCAGAACTTTGAAAGTCAGAGCAATAAAAAAATTCAAAAGTTTTAAGGTAACCCTGATTCTTTCTCCACTTGTTATGTTTTCCATCCTTACTCATAACTCTAGGATTCCATCCCAACCCCAACCTAAGCAGTATTGACAGGAAAGGATTATCCACTGGAATTTGACATATTTACATCTAGAGAGTGCCAAAGGAAAGTCTTTCTGAGTGGAACAAAGCCACCCTTATTTGAACTAGCTTCTTCCTCTAGAATTGCAAATGAACACCAGGGTGAGGCACAGGAGTTAATTGTGTCACAAGTGTTTCCTCAAAACTATTTTTTTTCCTAAACAGGATATGCAGTAAAATGAGAAATTGGTTCTTTGGCTTTTATTCCTCTCACAGTGAAACTGGAATCACTTGAGAAAAGATTTGTCGCTAAGCACAGCATCTAGTAGCATCATCTTGGAAAACATTTTGAGATGTACTATTTGCAAATTCGTGGCAGCCAAAGGAACACCTGCTCCATAAGCAAAAAAAAGCAGAGTTCAGGGATCTCTTTGTCTGAGGTCTAGCCAGCTACAACTGTGATGCTGTATTAACTCTGAATAGCTCTGGGGTTTGGTATTTGCATTATAAATGCAGGAATTATCGAGCTCTGCTCACATAAAGTTCTTTCACTTTCCAAGTGCACGAGCAAGTATTGGCTATGCATTAATTACATTATATTGGGAGCTTGAAATGGATTGTATGCTAGAGACTCCGGAGAGGTTTTGCTATGTGAGCAAGCAGAAAATACACTTCTTGCTTTGGTGTTCAAGGCAGAATTGCCCTTTGAGCATCCCTGGTCAGTGTTAGACTAAGTGGCTTCTTGGCAAAGGAATCACTTTTTTTGCTGTTTGACCTCATGCCAGAATTTACAAATAGGTGTTCAAAAAGA
>VYZQ01029475.1:0-17751 GCA_013400655.1 Mystacornis crossleyi
CCACAGCACTGCTGACAGGGCAGCAGACCAGCTTCCTGACATCTGGAGCTTTGCAAATGGCACATGTCAAGAAGCATCTCAGGGCTCACTCACCTCGTGCTCAAAGAACCGGTCTTCAAGGGTTTTGTCTCCAGGATTGCTGCCAGCCCCTTCAAATAGCAGCTTGTACTCCTGCAGGAAGGCCTTACATGAGGATATACCCTGCACCCAAGCTCAGCAGCACTTGAGGGCCCCCTGTGTCAGACAGATACTTCAGCCACCCTATCAAGTCAGAGGACAGAGAAGCCAAGAGTCCTGGCCCTTCTCCGAAATGTGCAGTTCTCAAAGGTGTATCATTGCTTTGAGCCTACAAGAAAAGGGGCATCAGGTACAGACCCCTCCGTGCACAGACTGGAGTGTTTGGGCCAGACCCCTGTGCCCACGCACACTGGCTACTCATTAAGGGGACACTGAGCTCTGACTCCAACTCCAAACAGGTCCCTAGCCATGCACAAAGTGGCTTGAACACAGACAAATCCAAACGTGTCCTCCCATGTCAGCGTCTCACCTTCAACTGAATCTGAGCTCAGGGCTGGAAGTGGAGCAACACCACTTCTCACTGAAGACATATTTCCATTCCCAAATCAGGCAAGGAGAGCCTGTCATTGCTGCCACATCAGCACCTCAAGGGTTTGGTGGTAAGGGCAGTCCCCACACCCTGGGACAGGGAACATTGTCTCCCAATCACCACTGAAATGACAGCCACGACTAACAAGCCAATGACATTTCAGGCAAGCCAAGTCCTGGCCAAGCAGAGCACAGAATCAACAGCATGGTGGAAGACTGGTACCTCTTTCCCCAAGCTGTCAAGCCACAAGTTCCCTGAGATCCCCAAAAAGCTCTGATCCAGAGCAGGTCCTTGTACCAGTCCCCACAGCCCTCACCCCAGAGCACTCACAGGGTAGTAGTCAGCAACGTTTTTAACTTGCTCGTAGTCATCTGCCCTGGCCAGCTGAGCCAGGCCCTCAGGGTAAAGCTTGCCACAGTGTGGGAACAGCTTGGCTCGGTCCTCCTTGGACAGCTCAGTACCAAATGAGTTGATGGTGATAATGAAGGCCCTCCGGTCAGCTTCGAACTGCAGGAAAAGAGTGGTTCATGCTGGGATGCAGTATCTTTACAGAGGCTGGCAGATATCAGTGCTGCTCTGCACAAAGCCACATCAGAGGGCAGCATGAGGAGGCTGCCAGGATGTGTACAGCTCTCCAGTGTTCAGCCAGGGCAGGCTACAAGTGCAGGCTCCCAGTATGCCCAGTAGCTGATACTGGGGAGCAGTCAGGTGAGGAAATCCCCATCTCGGGCACAAGCCAAATCCTGCCCAAGTCAAGGAGTGTCTCTCACCTACTGCTCCCGAGTTCTGCACATCTCACAGCAAGCCTTGGCATGGAGAGAGGCTGTGACCCAAACTGCTCTGGTAGCTCTCCTACTTGTTATCCATGAGAGAGGATGAAGATGTTGCCACAAAGGCAACAAATGTATCAGTACTCAGGGAACCAAAGTCATATGCAGGCAGTGTTCCCCAGGTCTCCGAGTGAGCAGGTCAAGCGGGCATGGGGATACTGAAGACTATCTGGAGAATGCTTAACACTGGCAGACGAGCTGGGCCCAAGCAGGGAGTGATGACCATCACTGTAATACCATCCAGCTATGGGAGTTTCCAGACCTACCTCCAGGATTGGGCACATGGCATCTGCTGTGGTACCTCCCAGCGTCTTGCAGAACTTGTAGAAGGACTCCAGGTAAGCCTGGAAGAGAGAGGGCAGATGAGCATTCTTCTACACAGCTCCATCTACCCCCCCACAGGGCCCTTCAGCAGAGGACAGACAGCAAGCAGGCTGTCTGTAACACGGCACAGGCACTCTGGCCCCATGTGAACTTGCCCACACAAGGACAGTGCTTCCCCAGGAGCCAGAGACATGAACGATTGTGGTTGGGTTTGTTCAAGTGACTGCATGAGCTTACTGTGGGCAAGATCCCCAGGCAGCAAGGTTAAAGCCTATTCTTCTCCTTTGAGTTGCCTAACTCATTTACTGAAGTCTCACGTGGTTTCCTGACCCTGCTCTGGCCTCCACAAACATGCCAAGCCACACAACCATAGCTGCAAGACCCACACTCAAAGTAGTGCTGCATAAGCAGAGTCAAGAGATGAGACAGGACATCTGTGAAAGAATCCCAGCCGTTCTTTCTAATTCTCTTTTCACATTGCGGCCACTTGGTCTCTATCCCAAGTGGAGCACTGCAGAAAACATAAGGCCAGGCGCAGCTACACTGCCTCCAGGAAACGTAATTCTTTGTGGAGATGTTCCGTAATCCATCTGGAAGATGACTGTGTCTCCCAGGGGGAGCCTAAGAAGGCTGTGGATGGCTAAAAGTATCGTTCAGCAAAAATGTTCTCAGAAGAAGCCATCATGTGATAAAACACCTCCCTGGGCAGAGAGCAGCAACCAGAATCACTTCAAAGGGATGGAATAAAAGGATGCTGAGACACCACAAATCTGCTTTATCACAACAACTCTAGGACTGAAGATGGACCAAGAACATACAAGTTGGACACCCTCAGCCTCTGCACTAGGAAAGCATCTGGGTTACTGTGTTCTGTAAATATTCGTTACCACACAGTGCAAGAGGACAGTGCTGGGTGAGCATCACTCATCAAAGAAAGCTTCTCCAGCACTCGTCACTGCTCAGGAGGAGGAGAGCACAGAGCATCAGTCTGCAGAGTTACCACAGGAACAAGGACATGGATAACGGATGCTGTTTGAGGCTGACAGAGTCACTACCTCTGCCCTTATCAGAACTCATGCACAAACCTAAGGCTTTAGAAGCAAATATAGGTGAACTCAAATATCCAGTAGTGAATGGGGATCCAATATCACAGCCACCATGGAAACACAGTCTGTAAACAGCTGCACTGGGTGCCCTTCCAGTGACAGCAACTGACAGAAACACTCCAGTGTCCTGAAGCCCTTACCCCAGGAACAGGGGTGTTTTTGCCTTTAATGATCCTCCATGGGTCTTCCCTTTCATGAACCCATCCCCTCACCCTCTTGCTAGCCTCATCTGTCCTCAAATCCAGTCTGAAGACAGGCCGCAGGCCTGTCCATCCACTTTGACTTTTCCAACATTATCTGTAGATATCACCACAGCTTGGATTCCCTCCTCTTCCAGGTGAGGGTTTCCATATAGAAGTTGTCATACCCAAGCCTCTAAATGTGTCCTCCTTAGCACCTTCACCTGTTTTGCTGTTCATACTCTGAGATGAGTGGAATGAGAGTGTCCAGGTCAAACACACTTTACAGATGGATGCAGTAGCACAGTGATACTCATACAGTTCTTTTATACTGTTAGGAACATGTTACCTTGCAGAGAGACACTTGCTTAGATCAGTCACTACCCAAGATTCCATTTAGTAGTTGGAAGGAACAAGGAGACCCTCATTGTACAAGCAGAGTTAGGGTTCCCTCCTTGCCTCTGCCATACACCACTCCACATTTATCCACACTGATTCGCTTTATTTTATTGGCCAGTCACAAAGCTCCTTCAGCTGGTTCCTACAAGAAAGTCACCAGCAAAGGACAACAGACAGCTGGCTACACTTCAACAAGAGGTGGAACAAAGGGAGTAAGCACTGAAGATAACAATGCCAGCACACTTCTGCTGCAAGACTTGGCTGCTGACAGCACTCTACACTAAGCACCGACCACATTTAACCTCTGTTCCCCATCTTAACCATATTTCCATTTGAGAACCTTCATTGCTAACAAGAAGCCTTTGTAATAGCTTTCCTCCTATGAATCCTGCTCAAATCTTCTGTCAACACACTCACGGATTCCTTAAAAAAACCTCCAGTATGTCTGCGAGATAGCACTTCCCCTTCCCATGCAAACTCCACATGAACACAGGCATCTCTCCTGGGCCTGCTGTGTTTTTCAGAGCAGCTCTCTGCAGATTTAAGACCTGATTTTATTTCCCTCATTTGCATTGTATTATACATTTTCCAGTCCCTGGGGAGAGAGGTGGCTTTAAGTAGAGTCTGTAAGCAGTAATCACCTTTTCCACCCCTTCATCCCTGTGATTTGTTACGGACAGAGCCCCTGTATTCCCCAGGGGCTGCTCTTTAGCAAGAACCAGTGCCAGCACACACTGAGGCATTACAGGCACCTGCATTTCCATTTGGGGGTAGGAAGAGCAGACTACAAAGCAATATCGAGCCTCAAAAAGGATATGGGAAAGGACATGGCAGCTGGGATGCAAGGGGATACATCCTACCTCCCTCCCAACCGGTTTTCCCTGTGCCCACTCTGCTCCCTGCCTTTCCCCTCCTGCCTCATGTGAAGACCGAGGTCTGTGCCCTGCAAGGCTGTGATGTTTATGCACACAGGTGTCCCTCCCCGTTACAGCAAAGACCAGTACATGCCAGAGGCCACAGGCAGCTGGGCATGACTGCTGACACGCCGCTCCTTCTCCCTCCCTTTGCCTTCTTCCCTTCACGCCTGACCTACTCTCTGCCTCTCCAAACAGGTCACAGCTTCCTTGGGAAGAAGAGGTCACACTGACTGCAGGCTGGCCGTGACCAGCCAAAACAAGATTGACAGATACAATCTACAGCCCACCCTTGATCCAGAGAGTCGAGATGGAGCGATAGCCACAGCCTGCACATAAACACACGCTTCGACACTGCCAGCTCAAACCAGACAGGGCCTGCAGAGATGACAGCTCAGGACAAGATCCTTACCCCCTCCACATCCCTCTGCCAATACTCTCCCCAGCTTGCACCTTTTACACTGCTCTACCAAGGAGATCTAACCCAAACCACAGCCACAGAAGGCTTGAGCAGACTGTTGGAAGGTCTTTGGAAAGGGCTCAAGACAGAGAGTGAAGACAGTGGGAGTCCTTCAACCCAAGTTTAAGATCTAGTCACTTTGAATGCAGTTAACTATACCTCTGAATACGTGTGGTGAGGGAGCAGATTTCTCCTGTCTGCCTGGGGCATAAGGAAATTCAAAGACAAAACCTCTGCAAAATCTCTTGCACAGACTTGACAGCTCCAAGAAAATCCTCCTCTCTGCCTAGCTCTGGTGCCCTGACTCAGCAGAGTTGTGTGATTGGATATCAGGCCCCTCCAGGAGCACTATCTTTACTTTCCAATGGATGCAACTAGGTTTTGGCCACATTTAATCACCATGCCAGGAGTAAATAGGGAAGTTAATATCTCCTTCTCTTCCCAGAGACTCTAGCACTAGGACAAGAGGCAACAGGCAGAAACTGATGCACAGAGTTCTACCTGAATATGAGGAAGAACTTTTTTACTGTGTGGGTGACCATGCATTGGAACTGTTTGCCCAGAGAGGGTGTGGAGCCTCCTTCACTGAAGATATTCCAGACCCATCTGGACACAATCCTGTGCTATGTGCTCTGGGATAACCCTGCTTTAGAAAGGAGGTTGAACCAGGTGACCCACTGTGGTCCTTTCCAACCTAACCCATTCCGCGATTCTGTGACTCATTTACCTTATACAGGGTGTTTCGAATTATTTCAATATTCATTTCATCCAGGTCTTGTTCAGATATGCAGTCTTGGAAGAAAGCAGCTGAAACAGAGCCAGAGACAGAGTTAGCATTGCCCTAACCAGACCCATACTCAGCACTTTCCAGATTCCTCAACAATACCAGGCAGAAGCACACCCTGTGTTGAGCTTGTCCCTCCTAGGCCTGGCCCTTATCTTCAGCAGCCAAACTGTCATGACTCAAAACCATGGTTCCTTAGGCCATAATAATTTTTGGGGTTCTCATATGAAAATCTTTCTTCACTCCTTAATCCTATGGTTTTGTTAACAGCCTATTCCCAGCAGAAATTCTCAGCTCCAGCCCCGAGTATGAGTGATAGAGAAGCCTGTATTTAAAAATAAGTAATCCCCAAACTGTTCCCAGATGCAGGCCCTTGGAGGTGACAAGGCAGTTTTGAACTGCCTGCTACAGCATTGCAGGAGTGCTTAGGCCCCTGAGAGACAGCAGCTAGTGAGTCACAAGGAGCTGATGCTTCTCCCTCCTTCTACAATATCTTAGTGGGGATTAAGAAGGCACGGTGATGCCACAGCTCCTATAGACCATGACATTGGTCATGGCTGGAGTCAGGAGTTGTTTCTTCTAGTCAAGTCTACCAGTGTCATTTTCCACTTCTTCCAAGGGCACTTATTTCTCTAGCTGGAAGTTAGCAACAGGAGACAGAATAAATTAGTAGAACTTGGTAGGATGCTCAGCCCTTACACACTTTGCCAGAGTACCTCTGGGAGGGAGTTGGAGAAGTTGTTGCCACCTAAAGAACACAGACTTCAGACCAAACAGGTGCTGCAAGCTGCAGATATAGATGAGTTTCGTCCATCTACAGCATAATGTAATGCTGCTGTTGTGTTCTTGCTAGCAAATGAGTGGTACAATAAAACCCACTGACAGGACTTCCTGACTTCTTCAACTCTCACTCACCAACCAACTTTGCTGAATTTGCTATAAAGAGAAATCTGATCTGTCTCAGCTTACACAGGGCAGCTGTGGGTAACAGACACCACAGCCGTGCTGAGAACTGACCAGTGCTCTGCTCTGTGCAACAAACCAGCTGCAATGCAGGCTCACACCTCTGGCCTGCACCACTTTTATAGCATGAGCTGCCTAGAGGGACAGTAGCCACAACGTGGGTCTGGAGGGTTCTGCAAGGAGCTTAACCTCCCCAAAAGTTTCTTTGCAGCACCAGAGCACAATGCCACGTGGCCAGGGGAACAGCTCCCGATGGTTGGCAAAAATGCAAGCGGAGTGTGCCAGGACTGGTTTTTACTGCAGGACGTGCTGGCCAGCCTGGATAGCTAAGCAGTGGCTACTTCAGAGTAGCTGAGGAATGAGTACACAGCTGTTTCAGTTCTTGGCCCTCCAATATCCCAAATTAGGCTTACAGCAAGTCTCATTTTGCCCTGTTAACCTATGAAAGCCATTTGGGGTTAGGCATTCCCACCAAGCCACGTAGCTACTCAAGTCCTTTTAGGAGATAGAGCTGCTGTTTCTTTCCATGTGGTCACTGGAAAGAGTGCAAGTTAAACAACTGAAGCCTGCATGCCTGCTTGTTTAGGCAACACAGCTACTCCCCATGTTCCCCTGCTGAAGAAATGCCACACTGGTTGGTACACAGCCCCAAGGGCATGGCCAGGGCAAAGGTCTGGAGAAGCTGGCCCAGCCTGGGCTGAAGCAGGCAAAACCAACTCATGTACACGAATGCGAGAGGCAAAGACCCTCAACTGCCAGCCATGTTCTCCAGAACCACCTCAACACTGACACAGGGCATTTTCACTCCATATTCTGCTGGAAGCTTTAAGGTCTCTGAGAGATATCTCTGAAATACTCTGTTCTAGCTTCTTGCCAAAATGGGAAGGTTCCCACTTACTTGTGAGTAGGATTTTCTTCCCACATATCATCCCTACAGTGGGTTCAACTCAGCTCCACGCAGAGCCTCAGTTCTCCTGCTGTGCTGTTGCCCTGCCTTGCAAACCAGATCTCTCGAGGCACGTTCTCCCTTCTTTGCTGGGCACAAGTCATTTTTCCATGACAACTACTTCATTCGCCCCATTATTACATAGAGCATTTGCAAAAGCACTTCAGTTCCAAACCCAACTATTTCTATCAAAGACAGTATGATGACTTAGAATGTTTTGTTCTTTCTAGCAACCCCATAAGAATGACTAATCACTGACTCAGGCATATCTCATTACGTTATTGCCCACAGATGCTAAATAGCAAGTCACCTGTGACTACCTCCCCTACTACTGCAAAGACTTCCATATTTTCTCCAGAACCACTTCCTACACCTTTTATCTTTAAAGAACATATCTGTCTGACTAGCTGTTCATAAGACACTTGATTTTAGCATTATGTGCCTCCTGAACAAGCCTGTAGCCCTGAGACAATATACTTCAGTCCAAGATTCTGCCATACAATGAATTTTAAAAGGCTTTTGGAGATTTCTTTGTTTTGCAGCGGTTCTTTGGGTTTGTTTTTTGTTTATATAAAGGGCTTTCATTTAACTAGTGCTAATTTTAGTAGTCTCAGAACAAGACTGGGCATGTGCAGATCTCTGTAATTACCTATAAAAATTGCATACAAGAAATTACCCAGTGGTCCGACTAAAAGTGCTGGAAATCAAATTATTTGTTTCAGCAGAAGACCCAATAGCCCTTCACTAAGGAGACTCAAGGCCTGGCTCACAAAAACCAAACACTCCAGCAGTCTGCCCTACCACTGTGCTGGTCTGGACACTGATGGATGGGTACAGAGAGCTAGCTGGTCCTCCAGAGGAAAAGCTAGCATAGGACAGGCATAAACCTGAACTCAAGCCCAGCCACCACAGGCAGTGTTGCCTTCTCCAGCCACCTAGAAACAGACTAGACTAGAGTAAGGGAATAAAGGNCAGCCACAGCTGTGCATTACCCACTGCTTTGTCTTCCTGGAGCACAACTTAGGCTTAGCTGGAGCTAGTTAGACTGGGGGAGAAAGAGACATCTGTTCCACCACACACAGCTGAGAGGTACTTTGAACAGCTCCACTCACCCAGGGGAGTGTCCACCAGGATTGCATTGTAGAGCTCCGCAGGTGTCTGAGCAATGTTCACAGCTTCCATCTGCTCGAAACTTCCCAGAGGATGGCACTTGGGCACCAGTTCGGAGATGGACCGCTGGTGCAGAGTCCCAGTGATCAGCAGAATGACATTGTCAATCATGTAGCTGTACCTGGAGGAATCAAAGAGGAAGACTGAAACAATACATAGATTACAAAACCCAGCAACAGGCACACATCATCTCCTCGTGAACATCTCCAGAAAGATGCACACTTCCCACAGAGAAGTACTAAGACACCTCCTTAGCATCTGCTTATCATGCCGGCCTAGGAAAAGGCAGTCAGGCATAATCCCAGGCTGTGATTTATGCCACAGCTGAACCACACCATCTGGGTACCACCTACCACTAAAGAGCATTAGATTGGAACTGACTTCTGGAGGTCTCTGGCCCCATAGTCTGCTCTGAGCATGGTCAGCTCTAGCTGCTCAGGCAAAAAGACTTTTGAATGTTCATATGCACTTTGAATTATTTGCAAGGATGTGTATCTCACAGCCTCACTGGGGATCTGCTTCAGCATCTGACCACACTTGCAATGAAAAGGCTTTTCCTAACGTTCCCCCATGGTCATTTGTCAACTGTCTCTCATCCTAACTGTCTCTCATCCTAACCCCACACACCTCCAAGAGGAGCCTGGCTCCAGTTTCAGTGCCAGCAACACTGTCCCATCTTGCCAAGTGAAAGGAGGAAGGGTCACATTTCTGCAGCCTCACTCCATTCCAAAAACAACAGGACTGGCAGTTTTGGCACAACCTTCACTCACACCCTCGCGAAACTACACACAAAGTTTTTCACACCTCTACACCAAAAGCTACAAGCTTCTTTGCACTAGCCCAAGTTATGACGTCCCAAACCAAGTTCTCCACTTATGTTGTTCAGGATTAGCAGATCCAGTATTTGGCACTGCAGCAATGGGACATTCAATTTGGAATCACAGTGCCTGGCATAAGTTCCACCAACACAAGCCCTTTGTGGCCCTTCTCTCCAGTACGTCCATGTTTCTCCTGCACTGAGGAACTCAGAACTGGGCACAGCATGCCAGGTGAGGCCTCCACTAGTGCTGAGCAGAGGAGAAAGAACACCTTCCAGTACTCCCAGTCCAGCCAGAGAAGAGACACAGCTGGCCTGAAGACTGGGAACACATGAAAGGTTGGTAGCCTTCTCTAAGTAGAAGGTCCAAGCAAGGGATCAAGGCATCACATAAATACTAAGTGTCCCCAGCAAGAACAACAGTGATGCTCTAGGCATCTTGACCACCAGCTAAGCCACAAGCCAACCAAGCTGAGAAGCTGAAAAACATCAAATGAGATGAGGGGGATTTTAGTCAGAAGTTGCCTTTGCACATATCCTTCAGTAGCACAAGAAGAGCCACAGATGCTGAAGAGCAGGGTTGTGGCATTTTACACTCCCTTGATCTCACTGCTAGAACTCTAACTCTAAAAATTGTAGATGATAGAAAAGACCTGAAGCAGCTCCTTGGCAGGAGCTGCTCCAAAACAAACGAGATCAGGCCTGAACTAGAATGGCAGAAGGAGCTGTGCACATGTGGAGCTGAAGCTCTGCTAAGAGTCAGGCTTCCCACAGGTACTTGAGTACTCAAGAAAGGGAACTTAAGGCCAGCATCCTGGGACTGCGGGGAAGACAGGCATGGCAAGGCTCTGGTGATGTTTGCCAGACACATTGGGATGCTGCTGGCCTTTGTATTTCCAAGCTAACAAAGAGCACAGTGCAGACCTGCTTCCCTTTAACCACATCAAAGGCAGGTAAGCAGAGCCAGTTAAAGGCAGATTTTGCTAGTTTTTATTAGATGGACTGCCTCTCAAATATGCTCAAAGGGCATGTCCATGAACAAATCAAATCCACACCTTAGTTCCTCAAACAGGCGCCGCTTTTTTCTCCCCACGCTGCAAGTCTGAGTAATGCACCTCCTGGCCCTACAATTTTTGCAGAGCACCCTTCTGTGTTTGCAACCTACCTTTCCTGGTTCAATCTAGAACCAGGGCAATCAGCACAAGCTTCATGTACTAGGAAACCTCCTTTCGCCCTTTAATTCGCAAGGTCATTATCTTCCCTCCTGTTTGTGCAGCTCTCACCATGGAGATGATTGCAATCTCCAGGACAGCAAGAAGGGCCTGTTTATGAGAACAGAGGTAAGTCCCTTGCAGTAAGCAGCTGGTTCCTGGTAAATAAAAGCATCTGCACCCTAACTCAGATGCTTCTCCATGAGATGCGCCAGAACAAGGGTACAGAAGATCATTTCCCAGCTCCACCATCTGCCCTCAACGTGCAAGTTTCTTTAGTGCAACACAGTAGCTTTAAGGAAAGACCATAGGCAGCACTTCTCTCAACAAAGTAAGGCAACATAATATGATGAGACCAAATTTGTTACTTTAACTCAGCCTACAGTGAAGGAATAGATAAGGAAATACGGTCACGTATGCCAGCACACCCCTTTCCTATCCCCAGTTTACTACAGATACCTCTCCACAAGATATTTGCAAGAAGTCTGGCCAAAGTCAACTGTACAAAAAAGGAAGTGAGGAAAAATGTCTGGAGCCCTTCTGCTCTCAGGTCTTCAGAGCAGCTTACTGGAGTCCCACCAAGTTCATTCATGCCTTCCCAGTTCAACTCCGCACAAAAGCCACAGCCAGGTTTCAGGAGAGCGGCCAAAATCTGACCCTCTTCACACATGGAAAAGCTCCCGCTTTCTGACTGATGGTCCCAGGAAAGACAACCCAGCTGGCTTCCAGTGCCAGAGAGCAAAGCACGGCCCTCCTTGTTTAATTTACATCCCTTAACTTGATTGTTTCCTCATCCTTCAGGGAGGTCTGGGAAATGCATGGTCTACAGCCCAAATACCAATGCCTCTAAGGAGGCATCAACTGTTTAAAAGATTACTTCACCTACTTAAATCCTACTGTCAAAGGATTCATCCTGGCAGGAAGAATTAACATGCATGAGATAGAGGGGGGAATTCTCATTCAAATTTCCATTGTGACAGCATTTCAAACCTTCACAATAACAAGGGAGATACAGCAGGACAAAGGTCTTCTTGTGCCTTCTTCTGTCAAGGCCAGGCAGACACCAGCACCACTACTCAATCCTTTATCATAGTTCCATTTACTTCAAGCAAGCCCAGACCACCCTTAGGTAGATTCAGTCTCTACTTCATCCCAATAAAACCAGTCACAGCTTAGTCACTCATAACTACAAGGCAAATCTTCTAGTGCCAGGGCAGCTTAGTCACTCATAACTACAAGGCAAATCTTCTAGTGCCAGGGCAGCTGAAAAAGCCCCTTCTCATCTGTGGAAGGGGCAACAGTCACTTTGCTGTGCCAGGTTTCAGCAAGAACCCATTTGCCTCCATCAGCACAGCCATCCCAAGACCACAGCAGAGGTCTTGGCTACACTGGCATTTTCTCCCAGGCTCAAAGAATTAGATTAATTACAAGTGGCAGCAGTGTTTCTAAGAATCTCTAAGTACTTGTGTAATAGAGCAACTTTTGTCATCATCTTCCTCAGCTCTGATAATGTTCTGACCAGCTTCAAATGTTTCAGCTTTCATGGTTAATGCCTGCTCAGATCCCTCCAAGAGTGTTTAAACCTTCACTAGCTCTCAGTGTAGCTAACAAGAGGACTGGATTCTGGGACACCTGAGAAAACTGAAGTAGTCTGTCACTTGCAACACCATGAAGTCTTCAGCCCACTTGGATGGTCTGTTCTCTTCATAGCAGAACTCTCTTGCACACAAACATGTTTTACACTCCTGCTTTGAGCTGCTTTCTGCTCAGCCGGGGATATGGGCACAAAACCAGTCAGCGTCTGACATGCACAGTTACAGCAGGCATAACTCTTCCTGTCACCCACAGAACAGAGGTATGGTATATTCCAGAAATTCACGTTCACAGATATACAAATTTAGTCAATACTGAGAAGCATCAGCAACATCTCACAGGGGAGTATAATTTTTTATTAAAGGACATAAAAATGTCAGCAAACATAGGAATATCCTCAGCATCATCCACAGCAGGAAAGAGATGATTTACAGCTTCCTGAAGTCTGAGACAACCGGAGCCACTACCTTTGCTCCTCCAGTGACTCCCACTGCAGAACAATACGCATTGGGTGACACTCAGATAACAAGAACAAAGTCAGGCTTAGGATAGGCCTAGAGAAGCCAAAAGAGGGGGGGTTGGTGGGCGAAATCTTCCTTCCAGCAGCAGCAGGCCAGAGTTCCTTCTCACTGCTGGTTTTGGGAGGTATGGTCTCAGGCACACAGAGCAGAGACCCCTCACAGAGAGGAGGGAAGAGCCAGCCCCCAGAAACTAAATCCTGATATAGTCAGCCATGGCTAGCTACGGAGCAGAATCAAGCAGGAGTAGAGCACACATGCAAAAGCCATGCACAGGTACTTTGACAGCCTATGTTTCCTCCTTCTGGCATTACTTAAGTATAGAGACTGATAAATGAGGTGTGTAAGAAAGACTGCAGTGGCCCACTGAATATTTGGAAAGGCTGTTTTAGCAGGGGTGCACATGAAAAGCATGAACGCTCATCACATGGGGCATTTACAACACGGCCTCAAGGCACTCAGGCACAGCCCTGCAAGGCAGTGACCCCAAAACAGTTACAGCTTCTCCCTCCCCCACTTACTAATCTAATCATAAAGAGTCATTGTCCTACAGCAGATAGGTTGGTTTTTTATTGCTTTCTGTTCCAGGATACTAAAAAAACCGTCAACAATACTGCAAGTGGTCACAAAGCGTGACTAATGATAGAACATTGCATGACCTGAGATTCTCAGGGATCCTCCAAAAGTAGAGCCAAAACTGTAGCTTAACAGCTGCTTTGCAAGGGATCACGAGGACAGCCCTCCATGTCACAGCCAACAGACAGCAGGGGGCCAATGCAGAGGTGCATAGCAGGAGTTTTGTCGGGATGGGTTACGGTATTGCCTTGCTCAGGCAACTTTAATGCTTTCCAAAACCAGCATTAGATGTTAACTCAGACCACTGTGAGCAAGGCCAACATCCCTATGTGACTGCACTGGGCAGTTACTCAGATTACTATAGAAGCATGTATTTATTTTGGGATGAAAAAGGGAAATTTCCAGTGGGATCACAGCAGTGCTCTGAACTCTGCATGAATTCTAGAGACAGCTTTAAAAGATAATGAAGTTATTTTGACTATAGTCACTTTAGCATCTAGTGCTTCCCTCTTGCAGCTCATTCAGTTCACATACTCAGGCAGTGCTGGGAGAAGTAACTCAGGGAAAAAGTTTCAGGCTGGTTGTACCGCTACTTCCTTGGGTTTGTGCATAAATACACAGATCCATCTATATCCCACTGGATACTGTGCTGGTGCACAGAGCCACTTTTCACACCTCTCTCAAGCTCCAAATGTGAAGCAGCCATGGGGGAAAGCAACACACAGACTTCAAAGCCCAAAAGAGCAGTGGCTGACACTAAGAATAGTGCCAACAGCTGAGATGTTTGTATCTGCGGGGTCGGCTTAAGATCATTAGTAAATAATTGCACAGCTGTCCTGATCTGGAAAGGAGAAGAATGTTGCACATCAGGAAGATCTCAGTGCCTCACTGAGACTTGTTTGAATAATAGACAATGGATGTGAACAGAGTCAAATCCTTTAATCAGTTTTTCAGCTTGTATTAGAACATGTCACATCAGCCGCAGTCCTACCTCTCATCTGCAGCTGAGGCTCAGACAGTCCAGGGAACAGCAAGAGCAGATGCAGTGTGTGATGGTCTCTTGCTGGTCTCTTCCTATCTTTGCACACTGTCCTTCCTAGCGTTACACCAACACACACCATACCTAGGTGCTACATTCGTGAACCTGCCAAAGAGAAAGCTGAGACACTCATGGTTGCCACCACAAACCAAGGGCGCTCAGCCAGTAAGTGGGTGCTCTGCTAAACTTAGATCAACAAGACCATTTGAGAGCAAAGAGTTATAACTTCACAGTACTACAGAGGCTGTGGCAGCCTTTCAAAACCAAGTATCCAGGAATGTTCTCAGCATTAATCTATATTTAGCTGTATCTCCACATGATTTTTACCATCCTCTAGTCTAGGTCTCTTGGGATATTGACCTCAGTTTTCCACTGGTATCATCTGTTAACTTGCAAGCAATGATACAGTGTTAGCTGCATTAAAGACTAACAAGAAAAAAGCTACAAGAAGTACTTTTAATTTTAAGGCTTTATGAATTTGACTTTATGTTCCTGATCTGTAAAAACCCCTTGAAACACCAGGGAATGTTCTGAACACCTTGAAGCCTAGTGCAAGAATCTCTGGTTGCCTAAACTTGATGCCTCAAACTTGAGAAACACAAGGCTGATATGCAAAGCTGAGCCCTGCCATGCTGTGCCATGTTGAGCAGACTTGAGCACTAATTACATTTTAAATATTGACGAAAAATATGTAATCATGCTGCTTTCACAGGGACCAGCTGCAAAAGTCAAACTTGCATAAAGTTCTTCTAATCTCACATGTAAAGCACAAGCCCCCAAACATTTCACAGATATAAAATAAGGGGAAAGGGTGATTTGAGGGTGCACTGTTTACACTATGCCCCAAACCGTCTCTAATAGCTAAGAAATCTGAGTTTAGAGGCCCAAAAGCCTTTACCTACTTCTCAGTGAATGTATGGTCTGGACCCAGTCAAAGTGCAGAATGTCTCTGCGCATCCAGACCTGCTGCCAGCAGAAGACAAGAAAATTCAGCATCCCACTTGACATGCAGTAAACCATATGAGGTAGATGCAAGGTTTAGCTCAGCCTCTAAATATTGTCGTACCTAGGCAAAGCTCTACACAAGTATTTGCTAGACTTCAAATTAGCTTAGAATGGACCTGGGAGAGGCGATTAGGACCCGAGATGCCCCCAGGAAGCCTTCAGAAGCAGCACCCTTGGCCCCCAGGCCTTCTCTGGGCTGAACATGACAGTCTAGAGCACTGGGTGAAGCAAATCACTGGAAAGGTAAAAGGAAAACAAAGGCTGCTAAGGTCGAGCACTGAAGACCTTGGGAATTGTTTCAATCAGGGAGTGAAGCATGTTACACATGAACAGAAATGCTTAGTGAGTACACACTCAGCTGAAAGCACTGCATACGGGTTTTCTTCTGGAAAAGCTGCAGTCACACATAAATTGATTTGAGGAGCACTGATAACCTAATATACACATTCCCTTCCCTTCTTGTTTTATGCCTCTAACAGACATTCCGTTCAGCCTGTCAAGGAAAAGACTGCAAGAAGGAGCATGGGCTAGGTACAAGGAGTGTTCCTGCAAACTGCAGGACCACCAGAGGAATTCAGCTTTAAACAAAGCCCTAGAAGACAAAGAAGTCCATACACTGCCTGTGGATGACACCGCATGAGCTTGGACAGAGATCTTATCCAGGGGCAATGAATTCTCACCCAATCACCCACGGCCTGAATGCTAGAGCCCCTTCTCAGAGCTGCAGAGTTTCACTGAAGACTTTATCTTAGTGACACATGGGCTGACATCTGGAGCTCATCACTCAGTTTTTGCTGCATCTTTACTGCCACCGGTAACATTTTGTTAGCTTTTCTGATCACTACCACAGCTCACTGTTTGCCAGGCACCATGTTAACACTTTCCAAGAAGAACAGTGATGCTCCATAGGAGAACAGTTATCTTGTTCCAATTCAAATCCACTGGCCAAACGAAATGTTTTTCAGGCACCAGAGGTCTGGGGGGGAAAAAAAAATCCTCTTAATGTAATATACAGTGAAACACACCTTTCAAAGATTCCCTTTCTAATGAGGGCACCTGCAGTCACACCATGACTCCCGCAGTCACCACCATGCAACCCAGTCCATCGCCACAGACACTGGTTCTGGGAAACCAGTATGAGATCAGCATCCTTTGGGAATGCAGGTGAGCAGATGCAGCTCTGATGCCACCATCCAGAGGCCACAAGTCTCTGATCATTTCCAGACCATTAGCTACATGCCCTCCTATTTTGAATATTGAGTAATCCCTCCAAGAACTTGGCTTATCAGTTCAACTTTGCACTCCCTGCAAACAGGGAAGCTGTTTGTCAGAAACCTGTGCTGCTTTGCCAAAACAATCTGTGCCAGAAAAGGCTCTTAAACCTTTTATTGCAGGATCCCCAGCCACTACGGTAATTTTTGCTTCCTAACCCCACTGCCTCCAAGGAACCTGACTGAAATAGCAGAGTGTCATTGTTACCACAGCAGCATTAGGAAAGATCCTTCAGATTGTTGCACTTGCCCCAATGAACTACACTAATGTAAAGCATTTGGAGGGTTTTTCCCTTCTGCAGGAAAGGATTTCAAAAGAATGCAGTCATTTTTTGTAACCTCCACAGTTATGCCAGGATGCACACTCCAGTACACGTAGCATAAAGAGAGGCAACTTCGTACTCCAGAGAAGAGGATTACTGCTCTTCAGCTCAAGTAGCAATTGAAACAATTTGGCTCCAGAAAAACCACTGCTGCAAAATTAAAATTGAACTCAAAGTTGTGCAGCAGAAACTAGATCTATCCAGTGCAGGGGAGAGGCAGAGCAGGACTGGGTCAGAGACAAGGTAACAGAGGGAAGTATCAGCTAAGAAGAGGCATGTGCAAGGGGAAAAGGTACTTGCAGCCTCATCAAAAACACATCTTGTGACCACAAAAACATACTGAAAGCCAAGTTCCCAGCTGCATCCTCAGGGCAAAAAATAACCTGGTTCCCAGCCCTTGCAGGCTGGTAAGATAAAGATAAAAGATGACCTAGTCTGTCCTCTGATGACAGGCTTGGTCACAGATTTGGAAGATGTATTTAGACCCAGCGTGCCCCCAGCCCTCATTCCCACAGCACACTCAGTGTCCACAGTCACCAGCAGCTCCCCACTGAAGACAAAACCAAATCCTTCTCTGCCCATCAGTTTGCTGTGAGGGTTCAAGGGGCCCATCAGCTGCCAGAGCCTGACACTGGTCTGCTGCAAAGCCAGACTGTGCGGAGTAGGGAAGAGACTGTGCTGAAGCAAGGGGGAGGGAAAAAACCCCCAAAACAAAC
>VYZQ01029482.1:0-10639 GCA_013400655.1 Mystacornis crossleyi
TTTGTCCAGGTATTGTCAGAAAGCAGAACAGAATCAATGCTTTTTTTGAAACTTAGGTACAAATTAGAACTTTATTCCTTGTAACAGAGAAGTTACATGAGGACTGTATAAATATTATACCTGCTTGTGTGTTTTTTCATGTTCACATTTTTATGTGGGGAAAGAAGAGGGCTTTTGAAGTAGTGTTCTCTATTTCAGTGGCATTTTACGGGTTGCAATAAAAACTCGGCTCTGCAGCAGTATGTGGGTGTTACGTGCTTGCAAGTAAAGTAATTTAATGTTAGTGTTTAATAGTACTTTTGAAAATGAAGTAATGTTATATGTAGTATAATGCAAAATACCCCTATATAGTGGTTGGTTTCTGCATTACGGTATTTTCCCGTTGCTGATGAAGGAGGTACAAAACCTCTTTGTGTCAGATGTTCAAAGATATTTTGCCAGGTAGGAAAATTCTTTCTGAAGGTGCTGGGGTTTTTTTGTTTTGAATCTAGTGTTAGGGTTGAGTGACTGTTCTGTTGGCTTAAAAACATTAACAGGAGTAGCTGTCTTGTTTGCTGTAACCCCTCTTTGTTGTCGCCTTAGTACTTAGCTGAGATGCCAAAAAGCTCTTGAAATACACTGGAGCTTCAAGCAGGTTAGGTGCTTGAATATTGGCACTCTGGGTTGCAAGTCAGTGTGTTTTATTTTGAACCAAAGCCTTAGGATACTATTGAAGTGCCACTGCTGTTCAGTTTATAATGATGTTAATTAGTGCTGAACGTCATTAAAATGAACATATGCAGTGTTAATGAAACTACTTGTGAAATTGAGCTATTGTCATTATCTCACTGAATGGTTGTACCGAAGAGTTGCTTGACTGCCCCACAAGAAAGATAATTGAGAAGGGTTTATAGCATGTAGCTGTCCTTTGGGAATGGATCTTGTGGTCTCAGTCACCTCGGCTGAGACACTGGATGCTCAGAGACTTGGCTGCAAGGGGAAGGACTGTTTTGATAACAGCATGCAGCTTTGAGCATACTCTCTTCTCAGGGCCTTAGCTTGTCTTGTGAACACAAAGACTTGTTCCTGTCTCGTGATTACATGTGGGGAGCAGGCTGTTGCTTCTGGTAAGGTTAATATCATCTGACCTGCTCCTGTCTTGCATCTAGGAAAGAAGGTATTTGTGTGGGGAAGGATCTGTAAATGGTTTCTACTAGTGGCAGAAACAATTACTTTTGGGATGAAGTTTGATTTCCTTATATCTCATTCTTCCTCCTCACTTAGTTTTAAGCTATTCTACCTGTCCTGATTAAAAAAAGAGGGAAATGAATCAAGCAGGATAATTACAGTATTGATAAGAGATAAGTATTTTGTACTTGTGCCTGTACTTTCATGGACTGGAAAGGACCAAAGCCCTAATTGGACATCTTGGGCAAAATACAGAATCATCTAGGTAACTAATGTGGTGCAGCATAGTTGTGTGATGGTTGTGCTGACCCGCATTGCGTGCACTCTATTTAGGGGTGCTAATGAGATTGTATTTAGATGTGACATTACTGTAATGTCAGTGCCTTGTATTCATTCATTAGTTTACCTCATTGACTTTGTGAAGTAAGGAAATGCAGGTGCCCTTGAGAAAGTTGTTTTAACACACATATAAGAAATCTGTGGTAGTGTTCAGAGCAGAGGCTGCCTTGGGCTTTAGATTTCATCCTACTATGGACAAATTTATTTATAACTAGCTGTAAAGCTGTGCTGGAGACTCTTGAGCCAGCTCAGAGGAAGGCAGGGACTACATCTGCACTTGTCTGCAGCTTTTTGCTCCCAAGAATGGCTCTGCTCAGCTCAAGCTCCTGCCGTTTACTGGGAAGAGTCCCTGGCCTCATGGGATCCCATGTACATCAGTGGCCCCTTAGTAAGCTTGAACAAAACCGTGACAGTTATGGATTAGTGCTCAGACCTGTGCCCTGGACTTTATTTATTTATTCTTATAGCTTTAGCTCTCAGTGCCTACATGGCACAATGTAATGCTCTGCTGAGTTTGTAGTTGCATGTGTATAGCATTTAATAGCAGCGGCACAGCACTGCATGTGAGCTAACCAGCCTTTCTCTTCGAGCTTAGGGACAGTGTCAGGCTACCACCTTTCTGGTTCTGGCATTAGTCCAGCAGTTTTAGCTCAAAGGTCAGAAGATCAGTGGTACCAGCACAGTACCTGGCATGCTACAAATTAGAGTAATACTGGAATAGATTGCTTTGGATTTTAATTGCCTGCTAAATATCTCTGTCTTAGTGAGCTCTTACGCATCTTGACCTGTAGCAATAGAGAATGAGAAAGCCTATAAAACTGCTGAAGGAATCAAACAGAATGCATGAAAATGCATAGAAATTGTCAAATCTAAGGCCATTAAAATGTATTTTAAAGTATTCCTTTAAATCTGGATTACTATCTGGTTGGGCTCTCAAGACATGTTCAGAAAGAATTGTGTTCAAAAGTTACTTGTAAAGTACTGCCTGGCTGTGCTTCAGAGAATGTCTCTGCTGACACTGCACCCTGTGAGAGTCAGCCAACATGCCTCACATCGTCACTTGCAGTTTTTCCATTTTAGTCTTTGTGTAGTTCCAGCAAATGCATGGATAGTGTTCTCCAGCTCAGCGCTAGCTCGGGTATCTGTGCCGCATGGCAGTCACTGCTGAGATTGCAGTTGCTGTATCCTGCATTTCTGATAACAGCTTTGAGGCAAGGTTGCCCTCAAAGTTTTTGGTTCACTGTGGAAACCAGCTGGAGTGGTTATGCTCTGTGTGTTCCTTCCAGTTTCCTTTTTTCCTGAACACTTCTCTCACGTCCCCAACTTCCTAAATATTTTGAATTTGCTGGGTTTTGGTTTAGCCCCTTATATCTCTAAAAGTGTCCAACAGGTCTTGTAAAAGCAGACTAATGCGTGGATGAGATTGAGTCCCAGCAGTGGTGAGAGCTGTAGCACAGACAGGGGTGTTGTAATCTGCCAGAGAAGCTGTGTGATGAGTACAATTTCATGGGACGAACTTCAGCTGGAGTGTATGTATTTTTATATATCCAATTTGAGAGAGATTTGAGGTACTAAGACCTTGTTAGTTCATGTAATTGCTTGTTCTGTATAGATTTCTGTCAAGCCTTCCTTCCGGAAAACGCACAGAAGATAAAATGTAGTGGGAGCCTTGTAGTGGTATCTGTGTTTGGGTTGCTCAGTAGTTTCTGTAGCTAAATATCTTATGAGATCTTTTTCTTTCTTCCCCCCCAGTAAGGTTAGCGCTGCTGCTGTGTGAGCAGATTTTGTGGTTGTTTTGGTAGAGGAAATCACTTAGTATCAGGGCAATGCCTTCTTCCCCCTGGAGTATTTTGAAATACCTATACCCGCCCCGCACCCCTTCCCCTTCCCCCACCGTGTTACTGTTGAAAATTGAAATTGAAAATCGAAATACTGGTTACCAGAAACTCTTTCATACTACCTTTCTTCAAGAAGAATCTTTTCACTGCGCTGCTGAGATGTATGACTGTTTTAAGGCTCACCCCGCAAAATTCCGCGACCATTGGAGGAGGACAAACGCAAATGGGATCCTGCCCTTCCACTGTCCTTCCAGTTCACTCTCACCAGACACTTTTGGCTTCTTTCTGACTGCCTGTGCTTACTGGCGAGTGCGTTGTAAGTTGTGGTTGAAAAGAGGTGGTGTGATGAGTGTGAAAGATGGTTTTGTTCTTGCTTGTGCTTGTCTGACCAAAACTTAATCATATTTTCCTTCGGTTTTTTTTCTGTTCTGTTTGAGAAGTTAAACAGGTTCATTTTGTACCTAGACAGGGGATGCAGAAGCTAATTGTTTTGGGTCTCACTGGACAAGTGGTATGAGACAACATCTAAAAAGGGCATCCTGACTTTGAGAGAAGACTGACTCTTCTGCACTTGTAATGCTATTGATTGTTGGACAGTAAGGCTGCAGGTAAAACAGAATTTTTAATGACTTATTTTTCAACTCGAGATTGACTGGAAGATAGTTTGACATATCTACAACAGGAGAAATCTCACTTTGCAACCTAGGTGTTTATATCCATCTCGGAAGGGGAGATCTTTGAATAAGTTGCGTATTGACTTTGGTTGTCTGGGGCAGTGGCACCACGTGGAGCAGTAACGGGGCCAAACTCCTCTTCCTGCCTCTTGTAGCTCAGCAGCTGCCGTATGATGTGCAGGGCTCAGTGAGCTTCCCTTCCATTCCGTTGCTCCGGAGATTAGAGATCTTTTATCCTTCTTTCCTTCAAGAGCTGAGGAGATTTTCTTCACCTGCACTGACTATTTGCATGGCCTAATAGTAGATGATAGTGATTCACAGATCTTCTAGGAGAACTTCTTTTTGGGGCTGCCTTAACAGTTTTGCAGTTTAGGTGACAGCATCTGTCAGCCTGGCCCTTTTTCAGCTATTCAGCATCAATCAACACGGGGCCAAAGAAGTACTGCTCCACACAATGCATTTAAGTTTTTCCTTAGTAAAAGGAGAAAAGAGCAATAGCACAGAAAGCCATGTAAGTTGGTGTGAAGAGTATGTAATAATACATATTCAAACTTAAGATTACAAAGTTAAAACACTGGTTCAGTGATGCTACAAGCAGGACATTAGGACTCCCAGAACTGGGTCAAAAGCATGGTGGTCATGTGTGAAGTGTCAATCTCATAAATTATTCTGTTGGCTTTAATTAAATTAAAATCAAAATACTTACCAGGTAGCAGCATGGTTTATTTGCATTACACATTAATTATTTAGACCACTATGATTTTATACTGAACTAGATATAATGCACTTTCCTACCACTGATACCAATTTGGTATCATGTTCTGCCACCCTTGATAAAATTTGAGCATTCGCCTGAATCTCATTTGGATCAAATTTATCATATTTGGTGATATGATAGTGGAGAGATTTGCTGTAAATGCTCGTGAAACCAGTATTTCATCTCCTGTAACTTCCTGACAGCTTTATCTTTACAAATATTTGAGAAAGTGTACTTTTCAACTTTTTTTTGTACCTAACAAATAACTGATTTTATTCAGTGTTTGAATGGTTATAGAAGGGTTGGTCTTTGCATGCATTGTGCAACCACTGTTGTCTAAAGTTATGAATGGATGCTTTCAGACATGGTAAACTGATCTTCGTTGTATTTTTTGTTCATCATCCATTCTTAGTGTTATGCCAACCCCAAAGCCTATTTCTAATTTTGTAAAAGGAAGAAAATAATTTGGTCTTCGTATGAAGCAGATTCTCTCTTGAATTCTCTTTAATCTTTTTGATGGATACGAAACTACAAATCTTTTTATCTGGAGAATGCTAAAGAAAAGAAGGGGCCATTAGAGAAAAAGATTTTAACGAGATCATAAATGTTCTATTTCGATCTATCTTACTAGACATTGCTTGGAAATTGAATCTCCTTCTGAAGACATTTACATGTTCCAAGTTCTCGCTATTTGACCTGGTTCTATTATGAGCTGCTATTTATGTTTCAAGACATGAATTGGGCTCTTTTAAAGTCTTTTGACCTTTCTTTTGCAAAAGGGAAAAACATACTCTTCTAGCATTATGACTAAGTGTATTTTTAAAAACTAAAAAAAAATTCACATAGGATCTGGGGTCAGTTTTCTACAGAACAGGAGGTACTGAAATTCATAAGCAGTGTGATGGATACTGCAGAATATGTCTGAATCTATGGTGTCCAGAAGTGCAGGGTGAAGAGATTCAGCTGTGATAATGCTGGGAGGTTTTTCACAAAATATTTGTTAAGGGCATGGCTTCAGGTGATTTATTTTTGTTTTGAACTATGGCAGATTTAAAAAATTTCTAATTATTTTAGTAGAGATTGCATATAAATGTTTTTACTGTAGTGGTTCTGTGTTCTTAGTGGGCAGAGATCTCTGGAACTCCTCTAGTCCGACTCTGCTGCTCAAAGCGGAGTCAGCTAAAGCTATTACTGGGAATGTTGTCTGATTAAATTTTGAACATGTCTGAGGATAGAAACTCCATAGTCTGTCTGACTTGTTTTAGTGTTCAGTCACTCTTAAAATAAACTTTTTCGATGTTTACAGGATATTTCTGATTAACATGTTGCAGTGCCTGTCAGGAGTCAAGGGAAAAGATTTTCCTGGATACTATTCATAAATTGCTTCATTGTTTGATTTCTGCTCTCTGTGAGCTACATAAAAACTGTAAGCTAGAGCTCCTCACTGGGCCTCTCTTCGATGAGGAACAGCGTGAGAAATTCAGTTTTTGTTCCACTGGTCAGATGAAACTCTTACCTGATGTACTCGGCTTTCTGAAAAACTTTCAAAGAACATTATCTATATAACTGCTGTTTTGCTGGCCTGTAGAAGCAGGTGACATAGTTCTTCTGCAGGTATGCACAGAATTCTCCAGTCCTCCTGTGGAAGGTTGACACATGCTTTAGATGTGAGATAACTGCAAGTTAAAGAGTTAGTTTTGATGCATACCTGTAACTCAATCTGCTAGAGGTCTGTTTTTCTATCTTCTGGAAATGCAGCATCTTTTTTTGTATGAAAATGGGGAAAAATGCATAGAAGACAGTTTAGTGCTTCATTTCTGTACCTCTTGAAAAGCTTGGTACTGTAGTCTGAACTATACTTAAGCTATTTTGCATGCCTTGTTCATTCCTTTATTTGCCACACTTGTAGTGGTTGCTAGTAGCACAGTTTGGAATTACAGCAAAATTTACTACTTACTTTTAGGTGCTGGTTGTTTTGTATCAAGTATGATGCTGTGCAGGTGGTCTTGGAAACCTCACTTCCGCATGAACCTATTATTTTGTACATGTTTCTGTCTGTTGTACTGTAGTAAGTCATTAATTTGAGTAATTGGAAAGCAGCCTCAAAAATTGGGATGAAAACTTTCATGGGTGGTCTCAGATTTGTAGACTTATTTAGGCTGGAAGGAACCTCTGGAGGTCATCTAATGCAACCTGCACCACTGAAAGCTTGAACAGCATAAATTTTGGTGTACAGTGATAGTGACTTTTAGTCTTTGCTGTAATCTCCCTTTATGCAAGTGGAGAAAGCAGGATGATCCCCTAAGTCTTCTCCAGAGTAACAAGTGCAGGTATCTCAGCCTGTCCTTGTTCCTCACGTACTTCAGCCTCCGAACTGCTTGGTGGTCTCTGCTGAACTTTCTTTAGTCTGACTTTGTTAGGCTAAAACTAGACATGCTGGTTTAGCTGAGATCTCGTTAGTGCTGAGTAAAAGTCAGTGTCACGTACTAGGTTTAGACAGAGCACCAACAAGCACTTCAAGGCAGATATTTATAACTTGCTCTTATCTAGGCCTTGAGATTGTGCGTTTTCAGAAATGTCTATTTTTATTCCTAGATGCGTGAGGAACCTTAGATTGAATAATTTTTTACTATATTACTGTTTTCAGAAAGAGTTATTTACATAGTTTAGCATGAAGTAGACTTTCTAATTCGTAGCCAACTTGTTTAATGCAGCTGAAGATTTAATCAATGCATTTCTCTGCTCTTTGAAGCTTTTTTCTGTGTAAATTGAACTGGTAGTTGCACATCATTTTAGTTATCCTACTGATGCATTTTGCCTTGCGTGGTATGTTATGTTGCATTTCTTCAAGCTAGTCATCAAGCAAACTGTGGTGGTTGTCTGACTGAGTGAAGAAATAGTTTCTGCCCTCTTTATTCTGGGTGTCAGCTTCCAGTTTATAAATTACTGTCTGTGTGATCTGCATGCAGGGATGCGCTTTGCATCATATTTTAATGTGTCAAAGTCAGTAAAAGTCATGCCAGAATAAATGCATATGGGAGAAAAATGAAAGTGGGTATTCTCAGAAACACTGAGTAGGGAAATGAATTAGTGGCAGGGAACAGAGAAAAGACAGTAAAGATATTTTTGTCCAATGCAAATCAGTCTTTCACATAGCCCAGTGAAAAAAGATGCCTTGCCCTTGCTACTCATATCTTTTCTCATATTGCTTGTGATGTCTAACAGGCTGCATGATGATGCCAGAGCAGAAGCAAGCTGCCATAGAGCTCTCTTGGTGCAGAGTCCTGGTCATCCAGAAACTGGATTCTTGGTTTAGGTGCAGACCTCTCCTATGGTCATGTTTTTAGTCATATAGCTTTGATTTTTGCCGAAGAGTAGCTAAAACTTGCTGGGACCTGCACAGTGTTATTTTCTGGCAGCTGCAGCTCTTGTGCCATGGGTTCTGAGCAGGTTGGATCACTTGCTTCATTTATAAGATAGCACATAGTGTTTCAAGACATAAGGACAAATCAGTTTGCAGCCTGTGCTTGTCACAGCTGTCTTGCCTTACACCTCATGGGAGAAGATTTATCAGGCATAATTATATCTAATTGAGACACTCTTGTTATCTTGCCAGTGTTACTTTTTTCTGTTAATTTCATCAGTGGACAGAGATGAGATAAAAATGTAAACAGTGGCTATTTGNTCGGCAGGTAAGGGGTGGTGCCCGCAGTGCTGTGTCTCAGCGAAAGCTCCAAAAGCAGCGGTGAAGAGATGGCAGAAGTAGGGCAGGGCAGAAGGACAAAAACAGCAGAAAACACGGCCTCGCAGCGAGATGAACTCTCTCCGCCGCCGCTGCAGTCTCTGCTCCCTCCAAACGCCAGGAGAGCAATGAGTCCCAAGACCTTTTCCCCACCTCTTTTTTTCCAGTTCTAAATCTCGAGATGTCTCTGCTCCCCCACCTGAGAAGACACCACCAAGACCAAAAAAAAAGGACAATTGGGCCCCTCCCTTGTGGCTGGCTAGGTCCTTTGTTTCTCTTAAGTACCTCAGCAATCCTTCCTTAACATGGGGAAAAAATTCCTTTGAGAGGAGAAGAAAAGAACACATACACACACAAAAAGAAAACCTCCTCAACCCCCAACATCGAGTTTTCTACCTCTTAGAGTTTATTTCCATGAGGAAGGTTTAATATTTTTAATTGCTTGTACAGGATGAGCTTACTTCATAACGCACCTGCAACTTGCTTTCTGTAGTCACAAGCATGGACTTTCTTAACTGCAGCTTGTTCTTTGTAGAACAACTTTTAAAAAAATCCGCAGTGTTCATGGTTATCAACTTTTTCAGTTGTACTGTTGAAATATTATTTGTAATAGATGTAGGTCAGCTAAACCTTACTAGACTTGTAGGGGCTTACCTTTCAGTCTCTATGTGTAATTCATGAATGCTTCAGGAGAAGGCAAGGCTGTCTTTTAAGTTGGGGAGTCTCTGCCTTAACTTGAGTGAAATAATGGTGGCTTGTAGGGGGATTATTGTAGGGAAGCTATAGAGACGTTACTGTTTCTGAGTGAAAGTCTGTCTGGTGTCCTGGCAGTACACATCTTGAAATAGAAATGCTGAGGAATTGGGAATGAAAAGAGGAAGGGAAATAAAGTTATTGTTGCTTCAGACTTGAGTTGCTTTTATGTGTGAACTGTTCTGTATGTGGAATTACTTGTAGGATGGATTAGCTGAAGAAAATTGGGGTATAGTAAACTTGAATTAATTTTTCTTTCTTTCCCATAAAGTGCATTATTAAGCTTTTTTCTCCATTAAAAAGTATATGTTTTCAGTGGCAGAAATATGTCTAGAAATATTTTGCTTTGTAACCTAAGGCACTCTCTAGTTCGAGAGGGATGTCTGCCTGTGTGTAGAAATTATTCTAAAACCGCTTTGTTAATAATTTTCTTTTAAGACAGTGGTCTACACTAGATAAACATTTAGAATACATCTTGACTGGAATATGGGAGTTAATGACTCATTTTTGCTTTTGCTAAGAAGGTTGACTTTGAAGACCTTGCTGGCTGTACTTGGCTTTCAGTAAATACCAAATGTGAGTTTAATTATGGAAACTGAACCTGCTTTAAAGCAGCTGTGGCCAAGGTGAATGCAGTCCTGTTGCTTTTAGTCCCTGTCTTACCAGCCGGTGAAATCAAAGAAATTATCTAGTACATGTAAATTTATTTTAGTTTTTGATTTTCTTGAGTTTAAAAAATGCCGTACAAAACACCACCCTCTTTCCAAAAAGCTGACAGGAAAAAAAAGAGAAATGCCTGGTAAAATGCCTTTTCTATCACACAGAGTAGTGGTGCTGCTCTTCCCATGCCGATGTGCTCGTGGAAGATCCAGCATGTGTTGCTCTGACATCATGTGCAGTGCTCTGTCAGGGAGTGCCTGGACAACAAGGGCTCCCAGGTGGTGATACACCTTCACAGAAAGTACTGCACTGACTTGGGTTGTACTGAATGCCTTCCCTCTGCATCATGCATGAAACTGTAAGGGATGCCCATGTTTCAGGTTTCCTACACTTGTTCATAAATTTGTGTTCTTGGTTACTTGTTACATCATCAGACTGATCTAAATTTACTTGAGCAAATAGAAGAATTTGTGTAGCATTGAGGAGTAGGAGGCACTGGTAAGGCATTAATACTTTTCTGCAGAGGCAGCTGAATGCTCAGTGGGCAGGTAGTCAGCATTGCTGATTTTTTAATTTTTTAAAAATTATTTATTCATTTTCCCCCCCAGCTGATGTTTTTGAAATAGTTGACTAAGAATTGCTTCGATTAATGAACTTCATCTTTTTGAGAAGCCTTTCTTTTTCACTGGTGGGAGAATAAGTGATAGAG